>AWOL01S0281119.1:0-16827 GCA_000715115.1 Nicotiana otophora
AACATCGATTCAGAGTCGGAATTGGATGAAATTAGTATGGTTGGACTTGTAATTGAATGGGTGATCAAAATTTGTAGGTTTTATCGGGTTCCGATGTACGGGCCCGGGGTTAACTTTTTAGTTTTCATTAAAGATCGAAGCTTTATTATCCGTAGGTTTTTCCTATGGTTTTTATTTATGATATTAAGTTATTTTGGCTAGATTTGAGTTGTTTGGAGGTTGTTTCATACGATAGGGTCATTTTAGAGTATCGATTTAGCTTCTTTGAGATAAGTATCTTGCCTAACTTTGTGTGGGGGAACTATCCCTTAGGATTTGAGTCGTTTGTGCTAATTATGTTATGTGAAAGCCTTGTACGCGAGGTGACGAGTACGTACTCAGGCTTATTTGTGAAAATTGACCGGTTTAGACTCTTAAGCTTCTTTCATGTATTTATTTGGAATTTTTAGCGCATGTTATATCTTTTATTCGCCATGTCTACTATCACATGCTTTGTTTAAAGTTGTCGTTACATGTCACATCCTTTACTTGTTGAGTTAGCTCTTATATGCTTTATTTAAAGTTGTTACCACATTTATTATTATGTGATCTCTTTTATTGTTGAGTTACTCTTAATTGAAATTATTGTACATGATATCCTTTTGTTGTCGGGTTATTCTTATGCATTTAGACGTAGTACTAGTTCGTGTCATCTCTCTTTCATTGTTAGTCTAATTCATACACTAGAACCTAGAGTTTGCCATTTCATGGAGATGCTTTCACTATTGATTTTATCCTTAAACAACTAATTGGATTTGAGGTTATCGAAAGTCATTAATCTATTTTAAACTGAAGTTTTGTTTAAATGGGGTGTTGTTCCTTGTGAGTTACTTTTCTCTCATTTTGTTGTTATTGAGATTTTATACACATTGTGTTTGAGCCGTGGGCTATTTGTTGTTGAAATATTGATATTGTTAGATCTTTGAAAAGGTTGTGGCCTATGGGCACTTGTGTTATGAGTTGATACGGCATGTTGTTGTGATGCTAGCATTTGGGAATTATTGTGTGGTTTAGTTGTTGTTATGCGGAGTATAAAGGTGGCTTTCACCATTATTGTTATGCGGGGCATAAGGGTGGCATCTCACTGTTGTTGAATGTACGGAGTAATAAGGGTGGCTATTGTGTTATTGTCAGGGCGGAGTGATACAAGTGGCTATTATACGT
This sequence comes from Nicotiana otophora, assembly GCA_000715115.1. Lineage (NCBI taxonomy): Eukaryota > Viridiplantae > Streptophyta > Magnoliopsida > Solanales > Solanaceae > Nicotiana > Nicotiana otophora. The sequence goes on from AWOL01S0281119.1 coordinate 1,204, forward strand.
AGTGATACAGGTGGTTATCAGAGAGATAAGGGTGTCTAACGATATTGTCAGGGCAGAGTGATACGGGTGGCTATCAGAGAGATAAGGGTGAAAATATCAAGGATGATGTGTGATGGCTTGGGGACATTGTGTTGGTAATTTTTGTGTGATGGTGTGCTTTTCCTTGTGTTTGACATACACCTTACGAGACTTATTTTGTTGCTTCAATGAGCTACTCGATTTTCTTAAAATTACTTGTTGACTGGGGTTGCAGTAGTACACTCACACAAGCATACATCGTAGCATGCCACTTATACTAGCTTAGGAGTATGAAACTTGACATTTATTGATCATGCCCATGTGTTCTTGTATTATCCGTCTTTATGTTGCTATTGAGCCTATGACCATACCGGGCGGATTGTGATTGTGAGCCTGTGACAATGCCGGGCAGATTGTGATTGTGAGCCTGTGACCATGCCAGGCGGATTATGAATGTGAGCATGTGACCACGCCGGGCGGATTATAAATGTGAGCCTATGATCATGCCGGACGGATGGAGATATTGGCACGTGAGTTGTCCGTACGTTTGTGATTCGAGATACGGGCACGAGGTTCCGTGAGTATAAGCTGGGGGTTGAGACCCGTGACTTATGACTATGAAATAAGGTATCACGAAGTAATTTCATTGTGAATCTTGTGTTAGAACGACTTGATTAATTGGTTGTCCTTTGTGTTCCTTATTTGATTTCAATGGTATTTTCACGCTGTTCTTATTGCTTTAATGTTTATATCACATGTTGATTTTGTTGCCATTTACTGATTTTTGCTTTCCATTATTAGCTTTATATTTCTATACTGCACAAGTTATTTTGTCTAGTGAGTGTCTTGACTGTACCTCGTCACTACTCCACCGAGGTTAGTCTTGATACTTACTAGGTACCGACCGTGGTTTATTCATGCTACACTTCTAAATATTTTTGTGCAGAGCCAAGTATTGGAGATATCAGACTCGGGTGGAGTCAGCTTGTTGATCGCGAGGATTCAAGGTAGAGCTGCTTGGTCGTCGCAGTCCCTTGGAGTCCTTTCCTTATATTGTATTGTTGGTTGTTATTTTAAACAGTATTTTATTTCGATCCTTGAGATCATTCCATGTATTCAGCTAGAGTTTGTGACTCTGTATTACCAAATCTTGGGAGGTTGTTATGATCATTGTCGCGTAGGCTTATTCTGCTTTTGTTTCGGTATTTATTTTAAACCATGTTTCAAATTATCATTGTTAAAACTGGCTTAATAGTTGTTAGTAATCTGCTTACCTAGTCTTAGAGACTAGGTGCCATCACGATGCTTGTGGTGGATTTTTTGGTCGTGACAAGTTGGTATCAGAGCTCTAGGTTCATAGGTTCTACGAGTCACGAGCAAGTTTAGTAGAGTCTTACGGATTGGTATGGAGATGTTTGTACTTATCTTCGAGAGGCTACAAATATATTGGGAAAATTTCTCTTCTTTCATTCCTGCCGTGCGGATTTGTTGATTTCAAAGTTTGAGCCTTTTTACCTCTATTCTCTCACAGATGGTGAGGACACGCGCTACTGTATCAGATGAGCAGACAGCCACGCCCCGTGTTAGAGCCGCTAGAGGCCAGGGGCGAGGTAGAGGTCGAGGAGGGGAATGCGCTGCATTTAGAGCACCTGTCAGAGCAGCAGTTGAGGAGCCGCCAGTAGCTCCGGTTGGGGGACAGACACCGGAGGTGTCTGTTGTTACCCCCGAACTTCAGGAGACTTTAGCGCAGTTCTTGAGCATGTTTGATACATTGGCTCAGGCGGGATTGATATCTGTTGCACCAACTATTTCGTAGATTGGGAAAGGAGCTCAGACTCCCACCGCATGTACTCCAGAGCAGCATGCTCACATGGGTTAGGTTCCGGGTGTGGTGCTGGTACAACCTATTATTCCGATTCAGCCTGAGGTCAGGCCAGGGGCATCAGAGGTGGAACAAAAGAGGCTCGAGAGGTTCAAGAGGTATAGTCCACCTACTTTTAGTGGCATATCTACCGAGGATGCACATGGTTTTCTATAGAAGTGTCATTGTATTCTACGCACCATAGGTATTGTGGAAGTGAGCGGAGTTGCTTTTACTACATTTTAGCTGTCGGGAGCAGCGTATCAATGGTGGCAGGTGTATGAGGAGGGTAGACCAGCCGTTGCAGCACCACCCATTTGGGATCAGTTTTCAGAGATGTTCTTGAGGTAGTTTGTTCCCTAGACCCTCCGGGATGCGTGGCGTATAGAGTTTGAGCAACTGCATCAGGGCACCATGACGGTGTTAAAGTATGCCATCAGGTTCAGTGAGTTATCCCGTCATGCACTTACTTTGGTTCCTATAGTCAGAGAGCGAGTCTGCAGATTCATTGAGGGACTCAATTATGATCTTAGATTCTACATGGCTCGGGAGTTACAGACTGATACTCTATTTCAGCAGGTGGTGGAGATTGCCAGGATGTTAGAACGTATTCGGGGTGAGGAGAGGGAGGATAAGGAGACCAAGAGGTCTCAAGGTTCTGGAGGGTTTAGTGGATTCTACTCTTCAGCTATGACTCATCGTGGCAGAGGCTCGAGCAGTCGGCCAATCCAGTTCACACTTCAGACTACTCGTGGTGCTCCAGTTAGTCAGGGTACTCATGTGGAGCAGTCATCTTTTAGTGCACCACAAGATAGTCGAGGAAATCCTTTGTTGGGAACAGTCAAATAATAATGATAAAGACACACATAAAGAAAACATATATACATATTTAGATCCCTCACCACACACTTTAAATTGTGACATGTCCCCATGACACACAAATAACAAGCAAGAGATAAAAACAACTCCATGAATCATCTAGTCTGGGTCTGAATCAATATCGAGGTCTGCTTTGCACACCTGACCTAGTGCACACAACCATGCCGATTTTCTTTTCTGACTTCTTTGGGCGCACCCCACACTTATCATGTTTGTTCTCTTCAGCTAACTCCTTTAGGACATCCACCTTAAAATTAGTCCTCTCTAGGTGCCCTTATTGCTTCCTTCATCTTGAACACCACTCTCTCTTCCCCCGCTCTTAGCATGAGATGCCTTTCCTAAATATCCAGTATAGCTCTGCTAGTAGCTAAGAAGGGTCTCCCTAAAATCAGAGGGACGTCCTTATTTTCTTCCATGTTCACCACATGAAGTCCACAGAGAACGCAAATTGGTCCACCCGAACTAGTACATCTTCCACTATTTCTTCAAGTATTATCATAGTCTGATCCATCAGCTGCAAAGACACAAGTACAGATTTGATTGACCCAATCCTTCTCTCAAGCTTATTGAAAATAGACAAGGGCATAAGATTAATAGAAGCACCTGAATCACACAAAGACTTATCAAAGTTAGTACTTCTTAGAGAGAAAGGTATAGCAAAATTCCCAGGATCTCCACACTTTCGAGGGAACTTATTTTGTAGAATCGCACTACAATACTCTGTGAGCTTGACAACTGAAGTCTCTTCCACTTTTTGCTTGTCGGACAATATCTCTTTCAAGAACTTGGCATATGCTGGCATTTGTGAGAGTACCTTGGTGTAAGGTAGATTAACATGCACCTATTTGAGCACTTCTAGAAAACGCCTAAATTGTTTGACCAACTTATCTCTTCTTTTCTTCTGGGGGAAAGGTAGAGCATGCATATATTTGCTTTCCTTAGTCTCTTCATTCATTGAATTTTTGTTCTTCTTCTTCTTCAAAGATCTATTCTTCCTCTTCTTCTTCTTCAGACCATCCTATGGATCTACCCTCATTTCAACTTCTTGATTATTGTTATTTTTCTGCTCCTCTACAGTCTCAATTTGTCCTTGAATCAACTTGCCCTTTTTATTTTGTACTCGGTCCTTCAATACTTTCCCACTCCTTAATGACACTACGTTTTATCATTTCTTTTAGATTTCTTTCGGCATCAACAAGAAGAGTTCCTGGAGCCCTCGTAGACAATAGATTAGCAATATGCCTCACCTGTCTTTCCAAGTTCCGGATGATTAGGCCATGAGTTTTAAGTCTCTCATATGTCTTAATAATAAAGGCCTTCATTAGACTTCCATGCTAGACTGATTGGACTATTGGGCTGGTATTACTGCCTCTGCTAATTTAGAAAACCTAGAGCTCCTTGTCCCTGGGGTAGGGGATTATTCTATTGCCATGTATTCAAACTACCACCAGGTGAACTTCACAAAATATCGGGGTGCCTCTAGCCCATGGAGTTGAAATTTCTTCCACCTTGATAGTTTCTTCTGTCAAAACTTCCCACATCATTCACCACCTCATTTGTAACTGAGGCCTAACACTCATGTGTTGGATGGCCCATCCCACAAAAATCACAAACTGTTGGTGGCTGACGTTGGACCTTAGTTAAGGTCAACTTTCTGATTTCCTTTGTTATTGAAGCAATCTGAGTCTGCATTGAGATATTAGATTCCACCTGATGTATCTCAACTGCTTTTTTTCTTTATTTCCTTCAGTAGGCCATTGGTTTGCATCTTTAGATAGCTCATCAAGAATCACAACAATCTCCTCAGGTGTTTTCTTCATTAAAGGAACTCTAACCGCATTGCTCAGAGTTCTTCGTGAGGAAAGTGTCTGTCCATCCTAAAAATCTTGGAGTTGCATCCACAATTCAATTCCATTATGCTGACATTTTCTGACTGTCTCTTGAACCTCTTCCATGCCTCGAAAACTTTTTCTGTGTCNAATATTGGGAAAATTTCTCTTCTTTCATTCCTGCCGTGCGGATTTGTTGATTTCAAAGTTTGAGCCTTTTTACCTCTATTCTCTCACAGATAGTGAGGACACGCGCTACCGTATCAGATGAGCAGACAGCCACGCCCCGTGTTAGAGCCGCTAGAGGCCAGGGGCGAGGTAGAGGTCGAGGAGGGGAATGCGCCGCATTTAGAGCACCTGTCAGAGCAGCAGTTGAGGAGCCGCCAGTAGCTCCGGTTGGGGGACAGACACCGGAGGTGTCTGTTGTTACCCCCGAACTTCAGGAGACTTTAGCGCAGTTCTTGAGCATGTTTGATACATTGGCTCAGGCGGGATTGATCTCTGTTGCACCAACTATTTCGTAGATTGGGAAAGGAGCTCAGACTCCCACCGCATGTACTCCAGAGCAGCATGCTCACATGGGTTAGGTTCCGGGTGTGGTGCTGGTACAACCTATTATTCCGATTCAGCCTGAGGTCAGGCCAGGGGCATCAGAGGTGGAACAAAAGAGGCTCGAGAGGTTCAAGAGGTATAGTCCACCTACTTTTAGTGGCATATCTACCGAGGATGCACATGGTTTTCTATAGAAGTGTCATTGTATTCTACGCACCATAGGTATTGTGGAAGTGAGCGGAGTTGCTTTTACTACATTTTAGCTGTCGGGAGCAGCGTATCAATGGTGGCAGGTGTATGAGGAGGGTAGACCAGCCGTTGCAGCACCACCCNTATCATTGTTAAAACTGGCTTAATAGTTGTTAGTAATCTGCTTACCTAGTCTTAGAGACTAGGTGCCATCACGATGCTTGTGGTGGATTTTTTGGTCGTGACAAGTTGGTATCAGAGCTCTAGGTTCATAGGTTCTACGAGTCACGAGCAAGTTTAGTAGAGTCTTACGGATTGGTATGGAGATGTTTGTACTTATCTTCGAGAGGCTACAAATATATTGGGAAAATTTCTCTTCTTTCATTCCTGCCGTGCGGATTTGTTGATTTCAAAGTTTGAGCCTTTTTACCTCTATTCTCTCACAGATGGTGAGGACACGCGCTACTGTATCAGATGAGCAGACAGCCACGCCCCGTGTTAGAGCCGCTAGAGGCCAGGGGCGAGGTAGAGGTCGAGGAGGGGAATGCGCCGCATTTAGAGCACCTGTCAGAGCAGCAGTTGAGGAGCCGCCAGTAGCTCCGGTTGGGGGACAGACACCGGAGGTGTCTGTTGTTACCCCCGAACTTCAGGAGACTTTAGCGCAGTTCTTGAGCATGTTTGATACATTGGCTCAGGCGGGATTGATATCTGTTGCACCAACTATTTCGTAGATTGGGAAAGGAGCTCAGACTCCCACCGCATGTACTCCAGAGCAGCATGCTCACATGGGTTAGGTTCCGGGTGTGGTGCTGGTACAACCTATTATTCCGATTCAGCCTGAGGTCAGGCCAGGGGCATCAGAGGTGGAACAAAAGAGGCTCGAGAGGTTCAAGAGGTATAGTCCACCTACTTTTAGTGGCATATCTACCGAGGATGCACATGGTTTTCTATAGAAGTGTCATTGTATTCTACGCACCATAGGTATTGTGGAAGTGAGCGGAGTTGCTTTTACTACATTTTAGCTGTCGGGAGCAGCGTATCAATGGTGGCAGGTGTATGAGGAGGGTAGACCAGCCGTTGCAGCACCACCCATTTGGGATCAGTTTTCAGAGATGTTCTTGAGGTAGTTTGTTCCCTAGACCCTCCGGGATGCGTGGCGTATAGAGTTTGAGCAACTGCATCAGGGCACCATGACGGTGTTAAAGTATGCCATCAGGTTCAGTGAGTTATCCCGTCATGCACTTACTTTGGTTCCTATAGTCAGAGAGCGAGTCTGCAGATTCATTGAGGGACTCAATTATGATCTTAGATTCTACATGGCTCGGGAGTTACAGACTGATACTCTATTTCAGCAGGTGGTGGAGATTGCCAGGATGTTAGAACGTATTCGGGGTGAGGAGAGGGAGGATAAGGAGACCAAGAGGTCTCAAGGTTCTGGAGGGTTTAGTGGATTCTACTCTTCAGCTATGACTCATCGTGGCAGAGGCTCGAGCAGTCGGCCAATCCAGTTCACACTTCAGACTACTCGTGGTGCTCCAGTTAGTCAGGGTACTCATGTGGAGCAGTCATCTTTTAGTGCACCACAAGATAGTCGAGGAAATCCTTTGTTGGGAACAGTCAAATAATAATGATAAAGACACACATAAAGAAAACATATATACATATTTAGATCCCTCACCACACACTTTAAATTGTGACATGTCCCCATGACACACAAATAACAAGCAAGAGATAAAAACAACTCCATGAATCATCTAGTCTGGGTCTGAATCAATATCGAGGTCTGCTTTGCACACCTGACCTAGTGCACACAACCATGCCGATTTTCTTTTCTGACTTCTTTGGGCGCACCCCACACTTATCATGTTTGTTCTCTTCAGCTAACTCCTTTAGGACATCCACCTTAAAATTAGTCCTCTCTAGGTGCCCTTATTGCTTCCTTCATCTTGAACACCACTCTCTCTTCCCCCGCTCTTAGCATGAGATGCCTTTCCTAAATATCCAGTATAGCTCTGCTAGTAGCTAAGAAGGGTCTCCCTAAAATCAGAGGGACGTCCTTATTTTCTTCCATGTTCACCACATGAAGTCCACAGAGAACGCAAATTGGTCCACCCGAACTAGTACATCTTCCACTATTTCTTCAAGTATTATCATAGTCTGATCCATCAGCTGCAAAGACACAAGTACAGATTTGATTGACCCAATCCTTCTCTCAAGCTTATTGAAAATAGACAAGGGCATAAGATTAATAGAAGCACCTGAATCACACAAAGACTTATCAAAGTTAGTACTTCTTAGAGAGAAAGGTATAGCAAAATTCCCAGGATCTCCACACTTTCGAGGGAACTTATTTTGTAGAATCGCACTACAATACTCTGTGAGCTTGACAACTGAAGTCTCTTCCACTTTTTGCTTGTCGGACAATATCTCTTTCAAGAACTTGGCATATGCTGGCATTTGTGAGAGTACCTTGGTGTAAGGTAGATTAACATGCACCTATTTGAGCACTTCTAGAAAACGCCTAAATTGTTTGACCAACTTATCTCTTCTTTTCTTCTGGGGGAAAGGTAGAGCATGCATATATTTGCTTTCCTTAGTCTCTTCATTCATTGAATTTTTGTTCTTCTTCTTCTTCAAAGATCTATTCTTCCTCTTCTTCTTCTTCAGACCATCCTATGGATCTACCCTCATTTCAACTTCTTGATTATTGTTATTTTTCTGCTCCTCTACAGTCTCAATTTGTCCTTGAATCAACTTGCCCTTTTTATTTTGTACTCGGTCCTTCAATACTTTCCCACTCCTTAATGACACTACGTTTTATCATTTCTTTTAGATTTCTTTCGGCATCAACAAGAAGAGTTCCTGGAGCCCTCGTAGACAATAGATTAGCAATATGCCTCACCTGTCTTTCCAAGTTCCGGATGATTAGGCCATGAGTTTTAAGTCTCTCATATGTCTTAATAATAAAGGCCTTCATTAGACTTCCATGCTAGACTGATTGGACTATTGGGCTGGTATTACTGCCTCTGCTAATTTAGAAAACCTAGAGCTCCTTGTCCCTGGGGTAGGGGATTATTCTATTGCCATGTATTCAAACTACCACCAGGTGAACTTCACAAAATATCGGGGTGCCTCTAGCCCATGGAGTTGAAATTTCTTCCACCTTGATAGTTTCTTCTGTCAAAACTTCCCACATCATTCACCACCTCATTTGTAACTGAGGCCTAACACTCATGTGTTGGATGGCCCATCCCACAAAAATCACAAACTGTTGGTGGCTGACGTTGGACCTTAGTTAAGGTCAACTTTCTGATTTCCTTTGTTATTGAAGCAATCTGAGTCTGCATTGAGATATTAGATTCCACCTGATGTATCTCAACTGCTTTTTTTCTTTATTTCCTTCAGTAGGCCATTGGTTTGCATCTTTAGATAGCTCATCAAGAATCACAACAATCTCCTCAGGTGTTTTCTTCATTAAAGGAACTCTAACCGCATTGCTCAGAGTTCTTCGTGAGGAAAGTGTCTGTCCATCCTAAAAATCTTGGAGTTGCATCCACAATTCAATTCCATTATGCTGACATTTTCTGACTGTCTCTTGAACCTCTTCCATGCCTCGAAAACTTTTTCTGTGTCCTTTTGGTAGAAGTTATGGATTTCTCTCCTATATTTCCCCGTTTTTGCCGATGATAAGTATTTGTTAAGGAGCGTTTTAGTCATGTCTTCCCATGTCCTAATAGACCCAGTTGGTAAGCTTCGTAGCCAGTACTTCGCATCATCCTTCAGTGAAAAGGGGAATGCCCTTAAATAGACTGCATCTTTTGACACTCTGTTGTATTGAAAGGTGTTCATGATTTTCTCAAAATCCATCAGATGTGTGTTTGGATCTTTAATCACCTTACCTATAAAGACATAGTTATTTTGGATGGTTTACATAAGACTTTGCTTCAGTTCTTCACTGCAGTCGGCGGGGCCCTCATACTTAACAATTCCTGATTGTATACTGGCCTAGCATATTCTCCTTATAATTTACCAGGCATGGGTCCAACATTCCAAAATTCATCTTCTGCAAGAGGTCGGTTCAGGTTGAATCTCCGTCCTATGTCCCTATTAACAGTTTCATCATCTCCTAGAGCTGCTTCAGCAACTGTCTGTGCAACTACTTCTTATCGCTTGGTGGTTTCCCTTGTATCCAAATCAACTCCATCATTACTGTTTTTAGCCATGGGTTCCTGGGTCGAAGACTGTCCCAAGAAATTTTCAGTGAGTATTCTCTCTTTTCTCAGCTGTCACCGGTGTTTCTCTAACTCCAGCTCGTATGCTTCGCTTCCTTTGAAGAATATCGAGTCATACACCAGAGAAATCAAATCTGTTACCTGCACAAGTAAGAAACACTAATACAAGAAAATAAAATTTATTCCTGAATTAGCACCAAAAACTATTTTGAACACTATTGATTGTCAATCCTCCGCAATGGCACCAAAATTTGACGAGTGCAAAACACAACACGAAATTGATGCTCACTAGCCAAAGATAATATAGTTTAATTATCGTCTCCATAAGAATTGGATTTCAATAATGTTCAAGTAATTTTTGGTTTAACACTATTCAGGATGATTCACACTTTGATTGGAATGACTATGAACAAAAATTAACTGTTAAAATTAATTAGCAATTGGTTACAGAGAACTAGAGAGTAGAGTAATGGGTTATTATCAAGACGAAGAATAAGGGTTTTGACATGATAGGTGCAAGACTGCTATCCTAAATTTGACACTGTTATATTTCACTCTGAAGATTCTATCGATTCTCACGAATTCAATAAGTGATTAGATTATACTTCCGATTTAGATTCCTCTCTCGATTAAATCTAAATATTTCAAATAAACTTATCTTTCACCGAAAACCTCAAAAAATATGAATAAGTTTGAAAACTGTGATTTTCCCAAAAAAAACCTTTCAGCAATAAACAAGATGTTACATTTTCAGATAGCATGAGGAAATGAATCTTTATGCCTGTATCTCAAGTACGCATGTCAAATGCAATGCATCTCAATGATGAACTGATGTACTCACACTCTCAGAGTACTCAATCTCACTGTCTCGTATTCTCACTCATCATGCTCAACACTCAGCACACTCAGTCACTTAGTACTGTACAGGACAGATCTAGCCCAAACATAATAACTGCTAGCAACTGCGCTCACTGGCTTGTGCAGACTCCGGAGGGGCTCCTTCAGCCCAAGGGCTATAATCCGCACGGACAACACACGTGCTATAGTATCAATATCTGGATCCACACGGACAATTCACATATTGCACGGACAACTCATATGCTATAATATCGATATCTGGATCCGCACGGACAACTCACGTGCTGCACGGACAATTCACGTGCTATAGTATCAATATCTGGATCCGCACGGACAACTCANTCCACACTTCACTCTCTCCAGCACATCATCAAAGTGTTGAAATGCCCAAACTTGTTCAAAACTCACCTGAAACACACATGAGGTCACCGGGACCCCATCGAAACATACTAACAAGTCCTAAAACACAATACGAACTTACTTGAAGCCTCAAATCACACATAACAATATCGAAAGGACGAATCACACCTCAAATCGAACTTAATGAACTTTGAATCTTCAACTTTCAAAACTCGCGCCGAAACATATCAAATCAACCCAGAATGAACTCAAATTTTGCACACAAGTCCTAAATGACATAACAAAGCTATTCCGATTCCCAGAACCATGATCCGAATCCGATATCATCAAGGTCAACTCTCGGTCAATCTTATGGACTTTCCAAACCTTTAAATTTTCACTTTCGCCAATTAGCGTTAAACTTTCTAGAAACATCCAAATATAAATTCGGACATACGCCCGGGTCCAAAATTACCATCTGAACCTAAGGAAACCATCAAAACTCCAATCCGAGGTTGAATACCAAAAAAGTCAAACTTGGTCAACTCTTCCAACTTAAAGCTTCAATCATGAAATTCATCCTTCTAAATAAATTCTGAATAACCTGAAACCAAAGCCGACGATTCACACAAGTCACAATACATCATACAGAGCTACTCATGCCCTCAAACTACAGAGCGAAGTGCAAGTGTTTAAAACGACCGGTCGGGGCAGTAGTGTATATTATCTAGAGATATTATTTTTTCTCAATTTCTAACATCCATACTTGATCCCCGAACCTCGAACACGATCCTGACTTAATTCTTTGGGCTTCAATCAGACTTCAAAGCTCCAATTCATCCATTTTAGCTCTAACCTTGCTTCTCAACTCGAAATCATATTCTACACAACATGGCACACGTACTAAGTAAAAAGTACTAACAATTAGGCTCAAATACAATCAAAGTATAGTAATTAAAGTGAAAACTATAGTTTAAAACGTGAGTTCCTTGCATACTCTCAAAAGCGACGAGCACAAAACACAACACGAAATTGATGCTCGCTAACCAAAGATAGTATAGTTTAATTATCGTCTCCACATGGATTGGATTTAAATAATGTTCAAGTAATTTCGGGTTTAACGCTATTCATGATGATTAACACTTTGATTGGAATGACTACGAACTAAAATTAATTATTAATATTAATTAACAATTGGTTACAGAGAACTAGAGAGTAGAGTAATGAGTTATTATCAAGATGAAGAATAAGGGTTTTGACATGATAGGTGTTGATACCCAATTTTGCCCTCATATTTTATAGATATCCTATATACTTTCAAAATATCATTTTTGAATTATTACCTAATTTACAAGAGTCATATAAGTATTTTCTATAATTTTCTATAATTTTTAAAACTTTAAAATTGATTTTCTTGCATTCAATCTGTTTAAATATTTATTAATTACCTCTTTAAATTATTTTAGGGTGATTTAATCATCCAAATTTATTATTTGTTTTACCCACATGAATGTTATAATATTTTATATCATCTTGTACGTAATTATATTTGCATTTTATCCATTCCATCTACACTAGTTACAATAACAACCTATATTCTATACATAATTCTATTTATTATATTATGTATGCTAAAATAGCATTTTAATATATTTTTATAATGTTAAACTATTATTTTCAAGCATTTTACTACATAAATAATATTTTTATTATTTATTAGTCATTTGTTATAATTTATTTTTAATAAATTTCGTATATTTAAATTGTAGCCCAATTTTGAGCTAATTTTGGACCAAACTCAAGGCCCAAAACATTTAGCCCATCCCAATTAAGGCTCAGAAGCCCAAACCAAACGACCCATTAACAAACCCGGTCGCGACCCGTCTCAATGACCCGCCCCACTCTTTCTTTTAATCGTGGCCATTGATCTCAGAGATCAACGGCCCACAAACCATCTCTCCTTTTTTAATCCACCAAACCCCTAACCCTAAAGATCATTCCCTACCTAACAGCCACCCCCAAACCCTCTCGAATGTTCTCTCGTCTCTGAAAGAAACCCTAGCAGCCGCCTCTGATTCTCTCTGATTCCAACGTAAACATGGCGTCAATCCATGATTTACTTACCTATTTTGAGGTGCTACGATGGTGTATATGCGCTTGTGGTGTTACTTAAGTTCTTGCCTTATTTTTGGCAAGAACTATCTTCCGAGATCTGGCCTGGTCGACTCTAATTCAGTGGGGATTTAGACGATGTCTCGTCTATATACATCGTACAAGGAGGGATCCTTGATTCTTGGTTCGATTCTCTTACGTGTGGACCCAACTAGGTTTGAGAATCTCCTTCTCTTTTGCCGATTTTGATTGCAGCGATATATTCTTTCCTTCTTTGTGTTTAATTAATAATTTTTCATGTTTGTCTGCTTAATTGGAACACTATATAAAACTCTCCCCCAAACCCCTAAAAAGGGACCTCAATCACTGAAGTTACCAATATTCTCTCATTCTCACTTGTCTTATACTACTGGCTGAAAGCAAAGGCCACCGGATGTAAGGCCCCATAAAATATTGCCAAGGAATTTAAGGTTTCGTGGTGCCGAGGTAGGCTAATGATTTTGAGAATTGTAGAAAACGAGCCTCGGTATGGACTTTTTGGGCTAAAGAATGTACTAAAGTGTTTGTGGGAATTTTTGGCAGAAGAAAGCGATTATGCTTTCAATTTCGCGACCGCAGAACTGTTCCGCGGACCGCATAAGCATCACAGAGTGGAACAAAAAATGGACAAATTTTGAAAAACAATTCTGCTGGCCGCATAATCATTATGTTGTCCGCATAAAAATTTTGCTGGCCATATATCCATTCTACTGCCCACATAATTGATTTTGTTGCCCACATATCTATCCTGCTGGCCACATATCGATTCTGCTACCACATAATCGATTCGGGATGCGAAACATCTACCTTACGCTCCTACAAGGGTAATGAGGCAAGCTAGAAGAAAACAAGTCATACCTCGGGTTTCCAACATGGTTTAGTACAAGGCAGATTTCAAGGGAGATGTCATCCCATTCAAGTTCGAAGCGCAACACATGTAGAACCAAAAGATCATCGTGGAAGGAGAAACTATTGAGCTATAGAGATATCACGCCGGCCATATGTACTACTATCTATCATGGTTAGAAGACGACATAGCTGGGGACGTCAAACCAGGAGTCAATCTGAAGGATATGATCATAGATGAAGTGTTTGAGGCACAGGTGAAGTACAAGAGGCTACGCTAAAGGGTATTCGAGTCCGAAGCTAAGCATCTGGAATAACATAAAGTGAACATGGAGGCTATAAGAGAATGGAAAGAGATTGTCACTAAGTCGACTGAAAGGTTAGAATACTTGGAGCAAGGACTGATGGAGCTAGAAGGGAAAATGGGAAAGAGACTTTAGGATTGTCAAGCCATGGACGACAATGAAGAAGGNCCTCTGATTCTCTCTGATTCCAACGTAAACATGGCGTCAATCCATGATTTACTTACCTATTTTGAGGTGCTACGATGGTGTATATGCGCTTGTGGTGTTACTTAAGTTCTTGCCTTATTTTTGGCAAGAACTATCTTCCGAGATCTGGCCTGGTCGACTCTAATTCAGTGGGGATTTAGACGATGTCTCGTCTATATACATCGTACAAGGAGGGATCCTTGATTCTTGGTTCGATTCTCTTACGTGTGGACCCAACTAGGTTTGAGAATCTCCTTCTCTTTTGCCGATTTTGATTGCAGCGATATATTCTTTCCTTCTTTGTGTTTAATTAATAATTTTTCATGTTTGTCTGCTTAATTGGAACACTATATAAAACTCTCCCCCAAACCCCTAAAAAGGGACCTCAATCACTGAAGTTACCAATATTCTCTCATTCTCACTTGTCTTATACTACTGGCTGAAAGCAAAGGCCACCGGATGTAAGGCCCCATAAAATATTGCCAAGGAATTTAAGGTTTCGTGGTGCCGAGGTAGGCTAATGATTTTGAGAATTGTAGAAAACGAGCCTCGGTATGGACTTTTTGGGCTAAAGAATGTACTAAAGTGTTTGTGGGAATTTTTGGCAGAAGAAAGCGATTATGCTTTCAATTTCGCGACCGCAGAACTGTTCCGCGGACCGCATAAGCATCACAGAGTGGAACAAAAAATGGACAAATTTTGAAAAACAATTCTGCTGGCCGCATAATCATTATGTTGTCCGCATAAAAATTTTGCTGGCCATATATCCATTCTACTGCCCACATAATTGATTTTGTTGCCCACATATCTATCCTGCTGGCCACATATCGATTCTGCTACCACATAATCGATTCGGGATGCGAAACATCTACCTTACGCTCCTACAAGGGTAATGAGGCAAGCTAGAAGAAAACAAGTCATACCTCGGGTTTCCAACATGGTTTAGTACAAGGCAGATTTCAAGGGAGATGTCATCCCATTCAAGTTCGAAGCGCAACACATGTAGAACCAAAAGATCATCGTGGAAGGAGAAACTATTGAGCTATAGAGATATCACGCCGGCCATATGTACTACTATCTATCATGGTTAGAAGACGACATAGCTGGGGACGTCAAACCAGGAGTCAATCTGAAGGATATGATCATAGATGAAGTGTTTGAGGCACAGGTGAAGTACAAGAGGCTACGCTAAAGGGTATTCGAGTCCGAAGCTAAGCATCTGGAATAACATAAAGTGAACATGGAGGCTATAAGAGAATGGAAAGAGATTGTCACTAAGTCGACTGAAAGGTTAGAATACTTGGAGCAAGGACTGATGGAGCTAGAAGGGAAAATGGGAAAGAGACTTTAGGATTGTCAAGCCATGGACGACAATGAAG
>AWOL01S0281181.1:0-13340 GCA_000715115.1 Nicotiana otophora
GGATGTCATCAATGAATACAATAACGAACGAGTCAAGATAAGGCTGAAACACAATGTTCATCAGATGCATGAACGATGCTGGGGGGTTGGTCAGCCCAAAAGACATCACAAGTAACTCATAATGGCCATATCGGGTCCTGAAAGCTATCTAAGAATATCTGAGTCCCGTATTTATATGTTCTGCCCAGGCCTTTCGCACCTGTGGCCTTATTTCCGCACCTGCGCAAAAATATCTGCACCTGCAGAACCTACTAAAAACACTGAGCTCGCACCTGTGCTCCAGGTCTCGCACCTGCGGAGTCGCTTCTGCGGCCCTTCGTTCGCTTCTTCGAAAATGCCCAAACTCTCCCTTTTCGCATCTGCGGGCCATCCTCACATATGCGGGCTCGCAGATGCGTACCCTTTCTCGCACCTGCGGCCCCTGCCCTTCCTGGCCTTGCCCGCATCTGTGTTCTCCTCTTTGCTTCTGCGGGTCCGCACCTGTGGTCTCCCCACCGCAGGTGCGAAACACCAGAACACCAGAAAACAATTACCTAAGTCCCAATTTCAACCCGTTAAGCATCCGAAACACACCCGAGGCCCCCGGAACCTCAACCAAACATATCAACAAGTCTTATAACTCAATACGAACTTAGTCGAATCCTCAAATCACCCCAAACAATATCAAAAATATGGATTATACCCGGATTCAAGCCTAATGAACTTCTAAACTTCCAAATTCCACAAACGACACCGAAACCTATCAAACCACGTCCGATTGACCTCAAATTTTACACACAAGTAATATTCAATATTACGGACCTATTCCAACTTTTAGAATCAGAATCCGACCCCGATATCAAAAAGTCCACTTCCGGTCAAATTTTCCAAAAAATCCAACTTTCGCCAGTTCAAGCCTAATTCTACTACGCACCCCCAAATCACATTCCGGACACGCTCCTAAGTTCAAAATCGCCTAACGGAGCTAACGGAACCATCAAAATTCAAATCTGAGGCCTTTTTACATATATGTGAATATCCGGTCGACTTTTCCAACTTAAGCTTCCAATTAAGAGACTAAGTGTCTCAATTCGCTCCTACATCACTACGGACCCAAACCAACCAATCTGGTAAATCATATAATAGTTGTAGAACATAATAGAAGCAGAAAATGGGGAAACAGGGCTACAACTCTTGAGACGACCGGCTGGGTCCGTCACACTTTAGCTAAGGACAGATTATACGAGGCAATTAACGAACAACAAGGTATGAACAAACCGGAAAAAAAAAGCGAGGATATAATGAAAATATTTTGTATCATACACGAGTAAATCGGGCCATTTTCACTAATTGTTATTTCTTTTATAAGCAGTTGACAATTTCAATTGGTATAAAGTATTTCTTTCACGCAAAAACAAATATTGTTAACATGTGTTGCAGCTCCAACACAACATGTCATTTGAATAGTTGAATATCTTCAAAATTTAGAAATTGAAAATTAAACAAAATTTTATGCATATGTGACCAAGTAATCTTGAGACCTCTTCTCATAGACAATAATAATGAGTTTTTGGTACAAAAGATAAGAGATAATAATTTGGAGATAGAATATGGGATGGTATTTGTTTTATATTGACAAAATTATAAAATAATGCACTCCATAAGCTGATCTTACATTATTTTAGCCTAATTACAAGTTTGCAAATGTGTAGCCAAATATCAACAAGCTTAGATCCGATTTTTTTTCCATTTTTTTATTCTCTATATTTTCAAGCGTGAAACGCCGGCGAGTTTCCATTCTCCTTTTTTTCTCAAGTTTATACATACCTATCATAGCTACAACAACACAAAAACAGATGCAAGAAACCTAGAATCCAATCTCCTTTAATGCTAATCTTGTTAAATTTCGAATGTGATTTTGTGAGAAATTTGGGGTGGGTATTATTTGAACTTATTAGAAATAGTTCAAGTAGGCTATATACAAAGTTTGAAGTTGTTTGATGAAGATTTGGACTAGCTTTAGACAAAAATTGCAAGTGAAAACCGTACAAAAAGTTCGTCCAAGATGCTTCTAAATTTTTATACAATGTTATACACTTTTATACAAAGAGGTACATTATATATATAATTATATAAAGGTGTATAAAATGTATAAGATCAGTAGTGAAAATGTTTGTGATACGCTTTGTATATATGTGTAGTAGTACTAGAAGAAGAAGAAGAAGAAGAAGAAGAAGAAGAAGAAGAAGAAGAAGAAGAAGAAGAAGAAATGTGAGAAATCCGCCAAATAACTCTAAATATTGTATCTACCTTGTGTACCATAATGTATAAGAGGTGTTTATACATTATTATACACTACTTATACAATATTATACACTATTATATAAATGAATCCTATCAACGGAGCTTCACATGTTTTTCATCTTCCTTGGGCATCTTCAGCAATTTAACTCAAATCTAGCTTAAATCTAGTCCAAATCACTTCGAATTTAAGATTTGAACTTCCTTGATGATCCAATAAATTGGGACAACACCAAATCCAAATAACTAACAAATCGAAATATCCAATTTCTGAAATTGAAGCTTCAAATGACTTTTAATGGTGACTTCTATTTTTCAAGTTTTTAATCAACCACTGAGATTAAAATTACATGTGGAATGAGGATAAGACTGTGACAATGCCAACATCTTCTTTCTAGTTTGATGATCCAACAACCTACCAAGTGAACCTCATAGTTCTCTCTATTCCAATGGAGGAAGTGATCTTCATATGACTCTAATTTATTTTTACGTAGTATTGTTTTTTCTCATATAAATAGTGATTATCCCTTTGAATCTGGAAGGAGAATTGAAGAATAAATATAATGGTAGAGAAATATTGGGGTGCAAAGTCGTGATACAGAGAGAATAAGGACGAAGAAAAGAAAAAATAATAATTAAATAGGGTGGGTTAACTGGTGAAAAGTAATTTTCAAATTATATATAACATGAGCCATATCAGGTAAAGGCTTTAAACGTGATTTATTTTCCGATGGGGTGGCTAAGTGATAAAGAGCGTAATTCTCTCTTTTATATTTGGATGTAGGTATTAGATAATTTTGAGATATAAATTTTATACTAAAATAATGGGATTATCTCATATAAAAGATGAGATAGCTAATCCCACAAGACTTATTCCACCACATAAAATAAAATATATTTCAACCACTATTGTACCAAACGATCCCTAAAAAGATTACTAGTTACTAGAATTAATAGTAATGTCGTCATGCCACCCCTGGGAGAAAAATGACAACAACATTCGTGTAATGATAACTCTTCTAGAAAAATCTAAAGAGGCTGGCTAAATTTTATTTGTCATTGTTCCTAGGTGGTACTATAAGTTGGAAATTGAGGGCTTTGGTTAATTACGTTTGAAGATTTTTTAGGGGGGTACATATTGGAAAGACAATAGATTATTGAAATTTTTCATAAGCTACGTGATTAGAATCGGCTAGGAGAAAAGAATTCCATTTCCTTGAGAGTAGTTTTCTTTATTATCAAATCTTCTCCGTGTTTGTTTGCCAGAAATTCTGGGCTTGAAGAAATTCTTGTAGCTTATATATATGAAAATAATTAAGGATGCTCTCAAAGATATAGTATAATATGTTTATGTCATCCAATATTTGAGAAACCAAACTAAGGTAAGACAAAATTGTAAATTATAAGGAGATGCTTCTGCACATTGGCAAGCAATGTTACAAATTATATATTCCGTTGCATATATAAACAAAAACTACATTACGTTGCTTGTACGAAAAGGGGCATGAGTTTTTAAGAGTAAATTGTAGGACCAGCTATGTGAGTTTCCAAAATTAACCATTTTATTGTACCAATTTCGTTATCAGTCATCATATTCCAATCAATCAATTCCCTTTTAATTTCCAGAAAGGTGAGAAAAAGTTAAAAACAGAACAACTTGGGTCTGAATGGGAATCACTTTTATGCGATGCTTCATAAAACTTGAACCAACTAGAAGCGAGTAGCCGTACGCGGTACGTGGTATCTTCCTTCCTTTTAAAGAGTTTTTTTTCTTGTTTAATTAATAAAACACCTATCTTCCAAAGTTGGAAAATTTAAATAAATTCACTACCCTTATTCATTGGACTAACAAGTGCATGTTATGTCTTATTCTTGAGAAGTTCTAGAGTTTCAAATATATTATACATGCATGATCTGATGATCTATAACGAACGAAGTATTAGTCTTTGTCAGTGCAAACAAATGAGGCTTTACAATACCAAAGATCAGAGAACAATGTAAAAGCTCAAGTATGCAACCATCTTTTGATAGAAAATCCCCAAAGATTTATCGTTTCATTCTCTCTTAGCCAATTGTAATAGGCAAGTTCCAGATAAATTTTTATTATACCTTAATAGAAGGCCTCATATTAAAAAAGAAAGACTTAGTTTCCTCCTTTATTGTCTTCCAAAAGTATGACTTATAATAGATACATACGATTACATTAATCCAAAAGATAAACTTTAAGAGATAAATTGTATCTTTGGGACGTTCATGTATTTCATAAAAAATTCAGTATAGTTCAGTTTTCTGGAAACATATATATATTCCATTAACGTGTAACTTTATTGTTGTTAAGGTGTCTTCAAATTAAGACGCTGAGTAGTCAAAATATTGTTCTACAAACTAAGATTAAATTAAAGTCCACAAAATCCCCCAAAACAAACCTCCACCCACATATAGTTGAACTATTTATTCACAAAACCTTTATCTTATCATATTCATATCCTCTTCCCCCAAAGCAAATATTCTAAACTACGCATCACTCCGCAAGAACTAAAAACTGGAAAGTAGCTTTTTCCCAGTCCACCCATATTTGGTGGTGGTTAGGCCTTCCCCAAAGTTGTCTTACAATTTCGAATAATTTAGGGGCAAAATTGGTCATTTCCTCTTGTTTTAAAAAGGAACCTCCATTTGCGGGGAGGAGCAAAAGTTGTTAGGAATAAACCCCCACAGAAATAATATTCACGGTACTAAAAGCGGAATAATAATATAGCACCGAGATACGGTAATTAACNCGTTTGAAGATTTTTTAGGGGGGTACATATTGGAAAGACAATAGATTATTGAAATTTTTCATAAGCTACGTGATTAGAATCGGCTAGGAGAAAAGAATTCCATTTCCTTGAGAGTAGTTTTCTTTATTATCAAATCTTCTCCGTGTTTGTTTGCCAGAAATTCTGGGCTTGAAGAAATTCTTGTAGCTTATATATATGAAAATAATTAAGGATGCTCTCAAAGATATAGTATAATATGTTTATGTCATCCAATATTTGAGAAACCAAACTAAGGTAAGACAAAATTGTAAATTATAAGGAGATGCTTCTGCACATTGGCAAGCAATGTTACAAATTATATATTCCGTTGCATATATAAACAAAAACTACATTACGTTGCTTGTACGAAAAGGGGCATGAGTTTTTAAGAGTAAATTGTAGGACCAGCTATGTGAGTTTCCAAAATTAACCATTTTATTGTACCAATTTCGTTATCAGTCATCATATTCCAATCAATCAATTCCCTTTTAATTTCCAGAAAGGTGAGAAAAAGTTAAAAACAGAACAACTTGGGTCTGAATGGGAATCACTTTTATGCGATGCTTCATAAAACTTGAACCAACTAGAAGCGAGTAGCCGTACGCGGTACGTGGTATCTTCCTTCCTCTTAAAGAGTTTTTTTTCTTGTTTAATTAATAAAACACCTATCTTCCAAAGTTGGAAAATTTAAATAAATTCACTACCCTTATTCATTGGACTAACAAGTGCATGTTATGTCTTATTCTTGAGAAGTTCTAGAGTTTCAAATATATTATACATGCATGATCTGATGATCTATAACGAACGAAGTATTAGTCTTTGTCAGTGCAAACAAATGAGGCTTTACAATCCCAAAGATCAGAGAACAATGTAAAAGCTCAAGTATGCAACCATCTTTTGATAGAAAATCCCCTAAGATTTATCGTTTCATTCTCTCTTAGCCAATTGTAATAGGCAAGTTCCAGATAAATTTTTATTATACCTTAATAGAAGGCCTCATATTAAAAAAGAAAGACTTAGTTTTCCTCCTTTATTGTCTTCCAAAAGTATGACTTATAATAGATACATACGATTACATTAATCCAAAAGATAAACTTTAAGAGATAAATTGTATCTTTGGGACGTTCATGTATTTCATAAAAAATTCAGTATAGTTCAGTTTTCTGGAAACATATATATATATATATATATATTTATTTCATTAACGTGTAACTTTATTGTTGTTATGGTGTCTTCAAATTAAGACGCTGATTAGTCAAAATATTGTTCTACAAACTAAGATTAAATTAAAGTCCACAAAATCCCCATAAACAAACCTTCACCCACATATAGTTGAACTATTTATTCACAAAACCTTTATCTTATCATATTCATATCCTCTTCCCCCAAAGCAAATATTCTAAACTACGCATCACTCCGCAAGAACTAAAAACTGGAAAGTAGCTTTTTCCCAGTCCACCCATATTTGGTGGTGGTTAGGCCTTCCCCAAAGTTGTCTTACAATTTCGAATAATTTAGGGGCAAAATTGGTCATTTCCTCTTGTTTTAAAAAGGAACCTCCATTTGCGGGGAGGAGCAAAAGTTGTTAGGAATAAACCCCCACAGAAATAATATTCACGGTACTAAAAGCGGAATAATAATATAGCACCGAGATACGGTAATTAACAAGAATAAAAGAATGACAACGACANTCTCTTGTTTTAAAAAGGAACCTCCATTTGGGGGGAGGAGCAAAAGTTGTTGGGAATAAACCCCCAATAGAAATAATATTCACGGTACTAAAAACGGAATAATAATGTAGCACCGAGATACGGTAATTAACAAGAATAAAAGAATGACAATGACTCCAAGATTTTTTACGTGGAAAACCCTTTTGAATAAGGGAAAAAACCACGACCCCGAGACGAGCAACTAATATCACTATAGTAAGGAATTTTATACTTTGTAGGTCCGAGTAAAATACTCCAAAGATCACTACAACACTCAAAATAAATAACGCTATTTTGATATTCCCACCTCACTACAATATCACTTGCTCTCTATTTTTCTCTACACAGTCTATTTCTCACAATGTCTGAGAAATACTCTCTGCAACTATTGTGTTACTTTTCTTTCTATGTGATCAAATAAAGAAGCCGAAGCTCTCATTTTATAGGAGAAATAGCCTACCTCTTCAACCAATCAGAATCAAGGATTTGTTGAAAATTTGCAATGCAATTTTTTTCTTTCTTCCGCCGAAGAAGTTTGACATTTTCCTTATGCAGCCTACCTTAGGGATGTTCGTCGGTTAGTACGGTATGGTATTTAGATATTTCGGTTCGGTATTTTCGGTACTCGATTTCTTAAAATGCAATACCAATATGGTACCTAATTAAATTCGGCATGGTTCGATTTTTCTCCTTTTGGTTTCGGTTTATTCGGTTTGGTAACTTCGGTTTATTCGGTTTGAATACTAACTAGTGCATGGAGTCATAGATTGTAACATTGTAAATTAAAGTACTCAAAAGTACAAAACTAAAAATATTTATTGACAAAAGTTTTGTCCAAAACTAACAAATATCAACCCAGAGAGAGAAATTTGTACATAAAATAATATATTTGATCATTAGAAATGTCTTGTTACTTGTTTAGAGTTAATTGATGAACTTAGAGAACAAAGAAAAGTAAAATTTTATATTTTTATATTTATGTTATAATTAATAATATATGTATTGTGTAATATAATATATATTTCGGTACGATATTGGTATTTTGGTATTTTATTTTAAAATACCAAATACCATACCTAATATCAATATTTTTTTAAAACTTAAACCAAATACCATACCGAATACCAAAATATCGAATACCAAATACCAAAATTTTTGGTTTCGGTACGGTAATTCGATATTTACCAAATTATGCACAGCCCTAGCCTACCTTATTTGACAATAAGGAAGAAAAGATGGCTGCCAATCAATTTGTTCCTTAATTTATGGGATGGACCCCACAAATCTCCCCCTCCAGTCTCATTCACCTGAAAGAGGTAGTAGTGTCTTCTAGTTTGAGTGCATGCCGACAAGTTCTTTGCATAGCTCGAACTTGTCTCTTGGTACCACCTTGGTCAACATATCAACAGAATTTTCGCTCGTGTGAATCTTTTTGACCTGTAAAGATTCGTTCTCCACCCGCTTACGAATCTAATGATATCTCACATCTATATGCTTTGTTCTTGCATGGTACATGGAGTTCTTGCTCAAGTCTATTGCACTTTGACTGTCACAATAGACGACATACGCTTTTTGATGCAATTCCAACTCTTGAAGAAACCGCTTAAGCCATACTATCTCCTTGCCAGCTTCTGTAGCGGCAATGTACTCTGCTTCAGTTGTTGAAAGTGCAACACACTTCTGTAATTTAGACTGCCATGATATAGCTCCCCCTAAAAATATAAACAAATATCCAGTAGTGGATTTTCTGTTATCAATGTCACCTGACATATCAGCATCTGTATAGCCCTTCAAGAATGGATGAGATCCTCCGAAGCACAAACAATCTCTCGTGGTACCTCTCATGTACCTGAGTATCCACTTGACTGCTTCCCAATATTCCTTTCCAGGATTTTCAAGGAATCTGCTAACAACACCAACTGCATGAGCAATATCAGGTCGGGTGCATACCATTGCATACATCAAGCTTCCGACTGTTGAAGAATAAGGAACTCTACCTATTTTCCCTTTCTCCTCCACACTTGTAGGACACATTTTCTTGCTCAACTTGAGATGACTAGCAAGAGGTGTGCTGACTGGCTTAGCATTCTTCATGTTGAAGCGTTCCAGTACACGTTCAACGTACTTCTCGTGAGACAGCCATAACTTTTTGTTTGTTCGCTCTCGAACTATCTTCATACCCAGAATTTGTTGTGCTGGGCCCAAGTCCTTCATATCAAATGACTTGGATAAATCTCCCTTCAACTTTGCGATCAACCCCTTGTCTTTTCCTACAATTAACATGTCATCCACATACAATAACAATATAATAAAGTTATTTTCAGAAAATCTTTTGAAGTATACACATGGATCGGAATATGTCTTTGTGTAAGTTTGACTTTTTATGAATGAGTCAAACTTCTTGTACCACTGCCTTGGTGCCTGCTTCAACCCATAAAGACTCTTATTTAGTTTGCATACCATGTGTTTCCTTTGAGCTACTTCAAATCCTTCTGGCTACACCATATATATCTCCTCTTCCAAATCTCCGTGAAGAAATATAGTTTTCACGTCCAACTGCTTCACTTCAAGATCTAGGCTAGCTGCTAAGCTCAAGATTGTTCGAATATAAGTCATTTTGACAATATGTGATAAAATTTAGTCAAAATCAATACCTTTCTTCTGCTCGAAGCCCTTTACTACCAATCGAGCTTTGTATCTGACCAGCTTGCCATTTTCATCTTTCTTGAGTTTAAAGACCCACTTACATTTGAGTGGTCTTTTACCCTTTGGAAGTTCAACAAGCTTGTACGTGTCATTTTTCTACAAAGATTCCATCTTCTCTTGCATGGCTTTCATCCACTGATTCTTTTCT
This sequence comes from Nicotiana otophora, assembly GCA_000715115.1. NCBI lineage: Eukaryota > Viridiplantae > Streptophyta > Magnoliopsida > Solanales > Solanaceae > Nicotiana > Nicotiana otophora. The sequence goes on from AWOL01S0281181.1 coordinate 9,639, forward strand.
GGATGGGACATCACCTCCTTAAGACTTTCTGGCTCTCCTCATCACTGATGAGGACATACTCCGTGGAAGCGTACCTGCATGACTCTACCCTTGGCCTTTCTGATCTCCTTAGAGGTTGAGGTTGTTCTTCTCCCTGAGTGGGGTGATCCACTTGCTCGATATCATCATCAAGTTGCTCCCCCTGCTCAATAACCTTACCAGGTTGCTCCCCCTGCTCGGCAATCTCGTCGGTCGTACTTTCTACACTTGTGGGATTATTAGAAGTAGAAGGAATAGTAACAAGGTTAGGAATAATACCATTCTTGGCCTTCTCTGGCATATCATCGGCAGTTCTAACTTCAGTTTCTCGGAAGACTACATCTCTGCTTCTGATGACCTTCTTCTTTACTGGATCCCACAATCTGTATCCGAATTCTTCATCTCCATATCCGATGAATATGCAAGAACAGATTTATAATCAAGCTTTGTTCTCTGCTCCTTTGGTACATATACAAAAGCTTTGCAACCGAACACCTTCACATGTGAGTAGGACACCTCTTTGTTGGTCCAAACTCTCTCTGGGATGTCAAACGCCAACGGAACTGATGGACTCCTATTGATTAGGTAACAGGCTATCTGAACTGCTTCACCCCAGAATGACTTAGGAGGTTTAGCCATTCTGAGCTTATCGCCTTCTCCACAATGGTGCGGTTCATCCTTTCGGCTACGCCATTGTGTTGTGGGGTTCTAGGAACTGTCTTTTTATGTCTGATCCCATAGCTCGAACAGTACTCTTCAAATTCCCTTGAAGTGTACTCACCTCCATTTTCACTCCGGAGACGTTTTAGCTTTTGGCTTGTCTCCTTTTCCACCATAACATGAAACTTCTGGAAAACTTGAAATACCTGATCTTTGGTTTTCAAAATATAAACCCATACTTTTCGTGAAGCATCATCAATAAAAGTAATAAAATATTTGTTACCACCCATCAATTCAATTTCCATTGGACCACAAACATCAGAATATACCAAATCAAGTATATTCAATTTTCTTTCAGATGATGTCTGAAATGAGACTGTATGTTGCTTACCAAATAAACAGTAGTCACAGAGTTTTACCGTTGTACCTTTGGCATAAGAAATGAGTGATTCTTAGCAAGAATCTACAATCCCATCTCGCTCATATGACCCATTCTTTTGTGCCACAAATCTGCAGAAATCTCATCTTATGCCACGTTCAATTCACCTTGGCATATTTCTGCATTTGTCTTGTACAACGTGCCATGAGCAACTCCCTTTGCAATCACTAATGATCCCTTGATGAGTCTCTACTTTTGATTTGCAAAATAGTTCTCGTATCCATTTTGATCTAAAGTAATTTCCGAGATCAAGTTCATCCGCAAATCAGGTACATGTCGCACGCCTTTCAGAACCAATGTGCATCCGACATTTGTCTTGATACAAATGTCACCAATCCCCGCAATGTTTGAGTAACTTGTGTTACAATTCTCACAAGGCCAAAATCACCTGCTATATATCTACAAAAAAGATCTCTTACCGGTGTGGCATGGTAAGATACTGTTGTATCAACCACCCATTCCAACTCTAGACCTGATAAGTGCATGCATTCCTCTTCCTTGTTTATATAGAGGACAACATTATCATTGTTTTGCACCATGGCACCTGTGTTGTCGTCATTCTTCTGGCCACGAGTTTCACCTTTGCCCTTCCTTGGATTTGGGCAATCTCTTTTGAAGTGACCTGGTTGATCACAATTGTAGCAATTTCTAGCTCTTGATTTGGATCAGTTATTAGACTTCCCACGAGCTCTGGAGCTACCGTAGTTGCTCGAACTCCTTTGATAACTCCTGCCTCTACCTTATGTGATAAGAGCATGTCCTTGATTTTCTGACTTCTTTCTCATCTTCTCATTGAGTAGAAGAGCTGATGTGACATCTTTCAACTCAATGGTAGTCTTACCGTGCAGGATGATTATTGCCAGATTATCGTTCGAAGATGGCAACGAGTTCAACAACAAGATAACTTTATCTTCTTCCTCGATTTTCACTCCGAGATTGGTGAGATGTGTGATTAGTCTGTTAAACACATTTAAATATGACAAAACATTCGTACCTTCACCCATGTGTAGGGCGTATAGCTGCTTCTTTAGGTACAATTTATTTGTCAGCGTTTTAGACATGTATAGGCTTTCCAACCTTGTCCAAATGCCATATGCGGTGTCTTCATTAATGATGTTATTTACCACATCATCTGATAAGTGTATCCTGATTGTACTAGCAGCTCTTTCATCCAAGTCAGCTCAATCCTTAACTTTCATGATATCAGGCATTTTAGCATCAGCATCTAGTACCTTGTGTAATCCTTGTTGGATGAGCAAATCTCTCATCCTTCTTTGCCATGTTGAGAAATCGCTATCTCCGTTAAATTTTTCTACCTCGTACTTTACTCCGCATATTTTTGTTATTTCATCGAGTATAGTACTACCGACAGAGAATAGTATTTTTGTGATCGAGCAGAACCTGTGCTCTGATACCAGTTGTTGGGAATAAATCCCCACAAAAATAATATTCTCGGTACTAAAAATAGAATAATAATATAGCACCGAGATACGGTAATTAACAAAAATAAAAGAGTGACAGAGACACCAAGAATTTTTACGTGAAAAACCCTTTTGAATAAGGAAACAAACCACGACCTCGAGATGAGCAACTAATATCACTATAGCAAGGGATTTTACACTTTGTAGGTTCGAGTAAAATACTTCATAGACCACTATAACACTCAAAAGAAATAACTCTTTTTTGATATTTCTACATCACTACAATATCGCTCACTCTCTATTTTTCTCTACACAATCTATTTCTCACAATGCCTGAAAAATACTCTTTGCAAGTATTGTGTTGTTTGTATTTCTATGTGATCAAATGAAGAAGCCAAAGCTCTCCTTTTATAGGAGAAATAGCCTATCTCTTCAACCAATCAGAATGAAGGATTGGTTAAAAATTTGCAATGCAAATATTTTCTTTCTTCCACCGAAAAAGTTTGACATTTTCCTTCTGCAGCCTACCTTATTTGACGATAAGGAAGCAGAGATGGCTACCAATCAATTTCTTCCTTAATTTATGGGATGGACCCCACAAAAGTGAACTAGTTGACTAACAACCGAGGTAGTTTTGGACCAAAAACAAAATGGAAGAAAGTTACAAATTTCCGAATAGTTTAACGGTAACATTAGCAATTTTCCCTGAATCTTATGAATATATTCTACTCTTTTTAGAGGCGGATTTAAACTTTTGGTTACATGTTCATATGAATCCAGAACTTTCTATAAGATGTGTGTGTAGGAGTATTGTGTGTGTATATTACCAATAAAATTATCAACAAATATTTGTTCGGAATCCAAAGTTTTTACAATACAACGAGTCCAGTAGAAAGTTCATTAAATTTAAATTTTAAATTAGTCTATGACTCTTGCTCTAGATAAATTGATCTAGGCACAACACATTTGAAAAGACATATTACATGTTTGTGCGTGTATCTAACATACCCCATGCATCATCCAAAAGAAAGAGCTAAAACAATTTCAATGAAGAATAGAATCATATGATAGATTCATGCACAAACATGAAATATGCCTCTTCCTGATTTTTCTCTATTTCTAGTACCAGAATTTTAGCTAGGACAAGAATTTTGTTTTTTTTTT
>AWOL01S0281181.1:14741-42186 GCA_000715115.1 Nicotiana otophora
TTTACACTTTGTAGGTTCGAGTAAAATACTTCAAAGACCACTACAACACTCAAAAGAAATAACCCTTTTTTGATATTCCCACCTCACTACAATATCGCTCACTCTCTATTTTTCTCTACACAGTCTATTTCTCACAATGCCTGAAAAATACTCTTTGCAACTATTGTGTTGCTTTTCTTTCTATGTGATCAAATGAAGAAGCCGAAGCTCTCCTTTTATAGGAAAAATAGCCTACCTCTTCAACCAATTAGAATGAAGGATTGGTTGAAAATTTGCAATACAAATATTTTCTTTCTTCCGCCGAAAAAATTTGACATTTTCCTTCTGCAGCCTACCTTATTTGACAATAAGGAAGAAAAGATGGCTACCAATCAATTTCTTCCTTAATTTATGGGATAGACCCCACAAAAGTGAGCTAGTTGACTAACGACCGATGTAATTTTGGACCAAAAACAAAATGGAAGAAAGTTACAAATTTCCGAATAGTTTAACGGTAACATTAGCAATTTTCCCTGAATCATATGAATATATTCTACTCTTTTTAGAGGCGGATTTAAACTTTTGGTTACATGTTCATATGAATCCAGAACTTTCTATAAGATGTGTGTGTAGGAGTATTGTGTGTGTATATGACCAATGAAATTATCAACAAATATTTGATCTGAATCCAAAGTTTTTACAATACAACGAGTCCAGTAGAAAGTTCATTAAATTTAAATTTTAAATTTACCTATGGCTCTTGCTCTAGATAAATTGATCTAGGCACAACACATTTGAAAAGACATATTACATGTTTGTGCGTGTATCTAACACACCCCATGCATCATCCAAAAGAAAGAGCTAAAACAATTTCAATGATGAATAGAATCATATGATAGATTCATGCACAAACATGAAATATGCCTCTTCCTGATTTTTCTCTATTTCTAATACTAGAATTTTAGCTAGGACAAGAATTTTTTTTTTTTTGGGGGGAGGGGAATGTAGTACAATAGAAATTAAAGGATGGACTTGTAGTTAAGGGAAATCCCTAGCCAAGATGAGTTAAAGGGAGAAGAGTCCTCCTCCTCTTATAGGAAAAAAGTTATTAGCACCTCAATAATCTAATCTGTATTGTGTAAATATGTTCCATATTTTACTTTTCTACTTTTTATTTTAAGATAAGAAAATCTATTTACCAGATTACTTTTTATTAATTTGAGAGTCTTTAACTTTACCATATCCCAACGGTTCATAATTAAATTACCTAATAAAAAAGTCTATTCTAGATCTTGTTGTATTATTGGTGCTTCCATGTTAATCTTTTGACTAGGATGCCATTATTTTTCCATATATCACAACAATTTATCGTAAGCTCTATATACTGTATATCAGAAGATTTAAAAGAAATTTAGTATCAAGGAATTCATAATTAATTACCTAATAAAAAAGTCTATTCTAGATCTTGTTGTATTATTGGTGCTTCCATGTTAATCTTTTGACTAGGATGCCATTATTTTTCCATATATCACAACAATTTATCGTAAGCTCTATATACTGTATATCAGAAGATTTAAAAGAAATTTAGTATCAAGGAATTCATAATTAATCACCTAATAAAAAGATTAATTATTGTTGTGCTTTAATGGCGTTTCCATGAAATTTGAACACATAATATATAGTACGTGCTACAAATCGCATTTGCAATATTTACATCATTATATCGTTCATTTGAAGATGGTTTGTATTGGCATAAAAATAGATATGACATGTGTGGTATGCTGACAGGTGAAATACGACTAAGAGTCATAAAAGAGGAATGAAGAGGTGTGGGTAAAAACACCACCGGGATTGTGTACAAAGATATCGTACCTCACAAATAAGAAAGAAGAAATAGTCATGGAATGCATGAAGACCACAAAAGAGGGAGAATCATTAACAGTGCAAGTATGAAAAGTGGATCAACACAATCCATGATTATGCGTGATTGTTTATTATTACCATAACCATTACAAGTAATTTGAGTAATGAGCAATTAATGTTAGTAAGGGGCATGAATTAACTAAGAAAAAATATTTACATATTGTATCCTTATATAAGCGCCCCATACCTTACTTTCTACGATCATCAAGAAATTCACAAATATATGCAATCAGTCTTTTTCATTTACTTCTCTTCTTGATTGAAGATTCTTACTGCAATTCTTGGGAGGAAGCAACAATCATCAATAAGATTTTCTTTTCTTTGTTTACCGAATATTTAAATTCAAATTATTTTTTACTCTTTTATATTTGAAAAAATGAAGTAAACTTGATTATTAGAAATCCGATTTATTCTAATATTAACTTTGACCACAAAAACTATTTTTTAGTTAAACAAATTGGTTCCGTTGCCGGAGAATCTAGTAATCATTTTACTTTCCATATTTTATCTTTAACAATGAAATATGTCTACTACTAACAAAATTATTCAGGTAGGTGATAAGGAACAAGGAAGGCAACAAGGTGGAACTCCACCACATCATACATCCACAGCTACTCCACAACGTTCCCGAGAAAATTCACATGAAAGGTCTGCTAATCGTAACGCTGGACAACAAATCAATGAGCAAACAAATGAGCAAGACAACTGGAAGCAGTTTATTGCTCAACAAATTGTGAAGCTTTGTGTGCTTTTACAAGTGGATTGCCAAGTGTTGTGCAAGATCCGCCCCCAGTAAATACAACTGTGAAAAACCCTCGTTCAGGACTTGAAAACTCCAAAAGTGGGGAAATGCCAAACGATTCTGGAGCCGGAGGGTCAGATATACCAAATAATTTTAATTTATAAAATTTGACACTAACCTTGCAGAAACAGCTCAAGGAGAAAAATTAGCGGATAGAACAGATACCAGGAGTATCGCTCGTGATCAAAGGAGTGAATATTGATAAATATTCACAACAACCTTGGAAGCCAAGTGCAACACCGTTGCAAATTCCTAAAAAGTTCAAAATGCATGATATTCCTAAGTATGATAGGACTACTGACCCACGAGATCACGTTACCTCATTTACCACAGGAATCAAGGGCAAAGATTTAACTCAACAGGAAATTAAATCAGTTTTGGTGAAACAATTCGGCGAAACCCTTACAAAATTAGTTTTAACTTGGTGTTCACTATTACCTAAAAATTTTATTGACTCTTTTGCTGAGCTTGCTGATTTATTTATAAAAGTATATACGGGAGCTCAAAAAAATAAAAAAGAGAATGAAAGATATCTTCAAAGTGAAGCAGAAAAGTACGGAATTGCTCAGGGAATTCATAGATCGATTACAGCGAGAAAGAGTAATGTTACCGCGTGTACCTGATACTTGGGCAACTGTGGCATTTGCAAGTAATTTGAATGAGAAAAGTTAAGAAGCCACGGGTAGATTAAAAGAAAGCTTGCGGGAGTTTTGTTGCAACCACTTGGAATGACATATATAACAGGTACAATACAATGTTACGAATAGATGAAGATACGATGTCTCAGCCAAAGGTAGAGGAAAGGTTAGTGTCTAGACATTCAGAAACATAAAGAAGGTCTGGAAAGAAAAGGTAAGAGCCTTACATGGTACCTGCGGGACGAGATTCAAGATCAAAATAAGAACATGTACGATTTGATTCAAGGTCGAGACAAAAGGAGATGAGTTCCTCTTCCCGATTCAATAAGGAACAGGATAAAGCAAGAAATAGCGATCCAAACTCCCGATGAAGAATATGTGATTATAATTTCAACATAAGTACATCTGAATTGGTAGCTGTATTAAGAGGTATGGGTGATAAAGTGCGATGGCCGAAAGAGATGAGGACAGATCCCAGCAAAAGAAGTCGAGAATTCTGGAGTGAATTCCTTAATGATCATGGATATAGAACAACAGACTGTAGGCTCTTGAAAGGAGAGGTTGAATATTTATTGAAAAAATGTTACCTCACTGATCTATTTAGTGAAAACAGAAAATAATCTTACATGAAAAACAAGTAAGAACCATCAAAAATCTTGTAGCCAAAAAGGACGGTAAATGTTATAACCGGGGGTGAGGAGGTCAACGGAGTAACGTATACAATAACAAAATAGACAACCAAGATCTCAGTTACCCAAGGGAAGCAAGTTCTTCAAGCTTTGAAAGGATACAACATAATGTTTGACGATGAATATGCGGATGGCTTAATCATTTCCCACAACGATGCATTGGTAATGTCTTTGCTTGTTCATGATACTAATTTCAAACGAGTTTTGATTGACTCGGGTAGCTTTGTGAATATCATATTACTAAGAATACTGAATGAGATGCAAGTGACCAATCATATCATACCCAAGGTCTGGGTCGTTGTCTGGTTTCAATAATTCAAGTGTCGTAACGAAAGGAAAAATTAGTTGGAAATGTTCACAGAGGGTGTCGTCAAGGTGTAATGGCCCGATTGGTCGTTTTGAGCATTTGCATTTTGTTCAGCGCTTTGAAATCTTGAGTAGCTTCATATGATGTATTATGACTTGCGTGAATCATCGGTTTTGGTTTTCAGGTGATTTGGGATTGATTTGGAAGAATGATTCTCAACTAGGAAGCTTTAAGTTGAAAGAGTTGACTAACTTTAAATTTTATATATTTGACCTCGAATCAGAGTTGTGATGGCTCCGTTGGGTCTGGATAGTGATTTTGGACTTGGGCGTATGCCCGAATATGTATTTGGATGTTTCTAGAAGGTTTTTGCGCTAATTGGCGAGAGATGACAATTTGAAGGTTTAGAAAGTTCATAGGTTTAACCATGAGGTGACTTATCAGATTCAGATTGTTATTCTATTAGTTCGAATAGGCTCGTTATGTCATTTAGAACCTGTGTGCAAAATTTGAGGTCAATCCGAGTTGATTTGATATGGTTCGACATGAGTTTTGAAAGTTGAAAAATTCAAAAGTTCATTAAGTTTGATTTGAGGTGCGATTCGTGAAATTGATATTGTTATGTGAGATTTGGCCACTGGTGGTTTTTTCATCACGAACGCGGCATATGGTACGTGTCGCAGAGGTTTGGATTGGTTACTGTTCGCGTATGGGGCACCGGGACCGCATAGTACTGAGCGGGAGCTAGAGAATTCTTAATCCTACCCGTGTAAGCTATGTCGCATTCGCGAAGCTTTGGTGTCTATGGTCATCGCATTCGCGTGGCTTTTATCGTGAAGCGTAGAGTATTTTGGTGGCAGTAGCATTTGTTCTTCGCAATCATGAAGGAAGTTTCGCGATCGTGATGTGTATTGCTGTTTAGTGATTATAAGTACTCCATTTTCGGATATTGAGTCATTTTATCATATTTTGAGTTATGGAGCTCGGATTTGGGTGATTTTGGAGGCGATTTTTACCACATGGATTGGGGTAAGTGTTTTCCATGCGGTTTTAATTAAATTCCATGATTCAATCTTTGATTTTTGCATTTGATTGATGATTTCTTTTATAGAAAATATACTACTAGGTTATTCACCTAGTAGCTGTTATATTTAATAATTTCCAAATTGAGTCAAACTTACAATTGTTCAAATAAATCACATAAAAAATAATAAAAAGAAAGCTAATGGCTACTGCTGCCCAATACAACGTAGGAGTAGTGTAATGGAAGATAAAAAGTACAAAGGTAGTAATTTGAAACGTCCAAATGTTGCCGACTCTAATGAATTCATACACTAGTTGCAAACAATTTATTGTAACACCTACAAAGCTCTCACTAGGAGCCATCAGTTGCAATTCAAAGGAGTAGGTATGTATAAATTCATAAGTTGTAAAGAAACTCATTTCAGACATCTTCTCATTGGAGCTGAAGACTTCCAGCAACATTGTTGGTACATAATACTTGCATTTGACTTTTCTTTGATTGAGATCCATTTTACTGTGGTACATTTTGAACAATAACCCAGTTACGTGGTAATGACTCTTCTCCAGATAGAATTTGAAGTGCCATAATCTTTCCAGCGCATCCAGTGATTGAATATCCATCTCCATTTGCCAGTATAAAAATATCAGGTCGAAGAATCCCATGAAGTTGCTGAGCAGTGTAGGGATATCTTCCAATCGTGTGCACCAGTTAGTATACAAAGATGCATTGTTGAAGTATAGTTGTTGTAATCTCTCGAACAACACCCAAAATGAGCATGGTAGCATGCTAATACCACTGGGTATTGATTCGATAAAAAACAAACAGTTAATACCTTCGAAATAACAGAAGCAGTTGACAGTTGTTGTGCAAAAACAGTAAGCTTGTTCTTCCTGTAAAATATAGCTCTGTTGATGTAGAAGCACACTTGCTATTGTATCCATATTTGTATCCTACAGTGTATCCAGCTGTGTAGAGCAAAGTGAGGATATCTTTCTGTTTTTGCATATGTTGGAAATAAAGATCTTCCCTATTTAAAAATCCATGTTGTACTTGTTGAACAACCCCCATAATTTGATTGATGATTGCAAAAGAGATATTGAGGGATTTTTTTTTCTAAAATGAATTTTTTGAGTTTTGAACATTGATTCGAAATCGGAATTGAGTAAAATTAGTATAGTTAGACTCGTATTCGAATGGGTTATCGGAATTTATAAGTTTTATCGAGTTTCAAGGTGCGCACCCGGGTTTGAATTTTTGGTTGACTTTGAATAATTGATTAAAGATTTAATTTTTATTGTTTGGGTTTGTCTCCTATAGAATTATTTGATGTTATTGAATTGCTTTTGGCTAATTTCGAGCCATTCGGAGCTCGATATGCGTGAAATGACGTTTTTAGAGTGGTGTTTGGCTTGCTCGATATTTGTTTTGGCTTATTTGAGGTAAGTATTTTATCTAACTTGGCTGAGGCACTAGTTACCTGAATTATTTGTAATAGATACGTGCTATTGGTGCGCATATGTGTGAGGTTTGAGCCCATGTACAAGCACCGGGGTATTTATCCATGATCGGGATAGTACTTAGCTATGATATGCCTAGAATTAACTGTTAATCTTTAAGTTATGATGTTTCTCATATTTGTTACATTGTTGTGAACTATTTGAGTTATGTTTGAGGTTACGAAGAGACTAATTCCTTGAATAAACTTGGTATTTACATATTCTGTGATGAAATTACCAATTTAATCTATGATAGCATACTTTACACACGCCTACACTTTTGCATGTTATTATACCAGTCCAGGAGCATGAAATCTGATATTCCTTCATCATATACATGTGTTTTTGTATACTTGCTTCTGTGTGATACAATTTAGACTGGATGCCTGTGACCACACCGGGCGAATTGTACTATTATGCTTGTTACCACGCCAGGCAGATTGTGTTGTTATGCTTGTGACCACGCCGGGCGGATTGTACTATTATGCTTGTTACCACGTCGGGTAAATTATGTTGTTATGCCTGTGACCACGCCGGGCAGATTGTGATATAGCCTATGACCATGTCGAGTGGATCCGTTATATTGAGCTTATGACCATGTCGGATGGATTATGATATTGAGCATGTGATCATGCCGAGCTGGTAGCACGTTAAATTGGTTGTGCTTGAGTATTGATAAGGATCCATTCCCCTTGGGTCACCCTTTCATGTTTCTCTCTTTATGGTGTATATGCGGATTGTGAGAAACCGACGGGTTTCTAGTTAATGTGTGCTCTGGGAGAGCTGGTTATTGTTATTTAGATCAGGTTGCACGCCACAACAAGTATTATTGGCTTATTGTTATTGGATCAGATTGCGCATCGCAATAGGCTAATATTTGGTTATTGCATTGCATCTTTACTTGCAATTTCCTTGATTGTTTCCCTAATTTACTTGTATATCTTCTTTATATGCTAGATTGTTGACAGAGTAGAACACTTTAAAAATAAAGACATATGAGCATCAGAGTGGTTTTACCTGAGATTTCCCGATTTGATCATATATCTGTTCTATACGTGTTGAAATTTTAACTGTACATGTGTTGGTGAGTATCATTTATAGTTCTTGCTCTTTTACCTCGCCGATGTTAGTTAGGATAATTATTGAGTACATGTGGTCGGTTGTACTCATACTATACTTTTATACCTTGCGTATAGATCTTGGAGCTGATGATGTTGTGTATGGCGGGAGATGGCATTGAAGATGTACCCGCGTTCCAGTTATGGCTATCACTTGTCCTTGGTATGTTTACATTTGAATTTTGTTCATGTACATTCCAAATAAATGTTATAATTATTTCATTTCGATTTTGTAAGTTTAAGTCTTAGTGGCTCATTACTTGTACTACCAGTCCTTAGGTTGTTGTATAAAAGTTCAATTATTTCATCATTTATTTCTCATTATTCTCATTTGGATTGTGTTATTGTTAACTGGCTTACCTAACAAGTTGGTTTAGGTTCCATCACAACTAGTTGAATTTTGGGTCATGACACAAGGATACTAAATTTCAAGTGGTGGATGCAGACATGGACTATAATATAATTTTAGGAAGGTAGAGGATTCATGACATGGATGCAATACCCTCAATATTGCATTAGGTAATCAAATTTCCATCGCATGTGGGATTCGTCAAATTAGAGGAGATCAACAGGCGGCACGAGAAATCATCACAGTTGCAATAACCAGTGGGACACCCAAGGATGGAGCTGAGAAATAGCAATTACATAATTCAGTTGAGGAGAATTTACTTTCTACCTTGACTGAAAATCCAAAAAATGAAGTTGATATAGATTCAAGGCTCGATATGATCCAAGAGCCAGATGAGAACGAAAATATCAAAACAACTACAAAAGAGCTCGAATTCGTTATATTGTTTGACCATTGTCCTGATAGAAAAGTTTATATTGGAACAAACCTGATCTTGGAGATGAAACATAAGTTAATTGAATTCTTACGTACTAATGCTGATTGTTTTGCTTGATCGCATTCAGACACGACAGGTATACCTTCGTATGTAATGGCTCATAAGTTGAATGAAGATCCATTATACCCCCTTGTTAAGCAAAAGAAACAAAAGCAAGGAGCATTTAAAAATTAAGTAATCCAAGACGGGGTATATAAACTTCTGAAAATTTGTTTAATTCGAGAGGTAAAGTACCCTGACTGGTTAACTAATATTGTTGTAGTCCCAAAAAAGAATGGGAAGTGGTGAGTTTGTGTGGATTATACTGATATAAATAAAGCATGTCCTAAAGATTCATTTATTTTAATGCATGTAGATTAATTAATTGACTCTATTGCATGTCATGAACTTTTAAGTTTTTTAGATGCGTATTCTGGTTATAACCAAATAAAAATGGAACCTTTGGATGAGGAAAATACTTCTTTTACTAAAGACAGGGGAGCTACTGTTATAAGGTCATGCCATTTGGTTTGAAGAATACTGGAGCTACATACCAATGGTTGGTAACCAAAATATTCCAAGAACACTTGGGGAAGACCATGGAAGTCTACATTGACGATATGCTGGTCAAATCAGCATGAGTAGGAGATTTTTTTGGCATTTAAATGAAACCTTTGAGATACTCTGCAAGTGTCACATGAAGTTGAACCCAGAGAAATGCGACTTTGGTGTGGCTTTAGGTAAACTTTTAGGTTTTCTTGTTTCTAACAGAGGGATCGAAGTGAATCCAGCACAAATCAAGGCAATTGAAGAAATACTCTATGTGCTCACAAGAAAAAAGAAAGTACAAAGGTTAACAAGTAGAATAACAGCTCTAGGAGATTTATATCTAAATGTTCAGAGAAGTATTTTATATTCTTTTCAATATTGAAAAAACAAAATCAATTTGAATAGACTGACGAATGTCAACAAGTTTTGAAGGATTTGAAATCATATTTGTCAAAACCGCCCCTGTTATCGAAACCAAGAGATGGAGAAAGATTATTCATCTACCTAGTTGTATCAGAGGTAGCAGTAAGCGCGGTACTGGTGCAAGAAGATAAAGGTAAACAATATCCTATTTATTATGTTATCAAGTCTTTACTGGATGCTGAAACACGGTATTCTCGTTTAGAAAAACTAGCACTAGCATTGGTAATGACATCAAGAAGGTTACAACCTTATTTTTAATGTCATCCCATTTTTGTTGTAAATACTTTTTCGTTAAGGAATATACTGCAAAAACAGAAGTTATCAGGGACACTGGCTAAATGGGCCATACAGCTTAGTGAATATGATATTATATATCAACCCAGAACTGCCATAAATCATAGGTATTAGCAGCTTTCAGATCGAGCCTACTTCCTCAGGCTGAAAAAGAGGTACGAGTATTTACCGGATCTAATACGGGGACTTGGACTTTATAAACTGATGGATCCTCAAAAATAAAAGAAGCAGGCTTGGGTATTGTTTTAATTTCACATACGGAAGAAATTATTAGACAAGCAATAAAGTTCTACCAAATTACTAATAATAAAGCTGAGTATGAGGCAGTAAGTGCAGGTTTAGAACTGGAAAGAGAGTTGGGGATTGAGCAAGTTGAAATCAAAAATGACTCGCAGCTTGTGGTAAATCAAATTCAAAGGGAATTACATAGATAGAAAGACACGAATGCAACAATATTTGGAAAAGGAATGAGAATTACTATGACAGTTCCAAGCGTGGAAGGCTGTTCAGATACCAAGGAAAGAGAACGTAGAAACTGATATGTTAGCAAATTCCTGAGGAACAATCTCAGAAACTACATGCTTGAGTAACGGTTTATTATGATTTCTAACTTTGGAAGAAGATCTAGGAGTTGATGAAGCTCTAGCTTTAGAAGAAGAGGATTTAGAAGTATTCTTCTGAGAATGAGTGGTGCTACATCTTGATATGGAGCCTAAACTACAAAGCTTGTCACCTCTTCTACTCCTAATCGGGGTTGTAGAAGGAAAGAGTTCGTCTACGATAATCGTTTTTCGTGGGCCCGTTAATAAAGAAGGGTTTTGAAGAATGGGAAGCCATTTTTGGTTAGTAGAAGCATGGCAGAAGAAGAGAAATTGCAGAAGAAGCTTGTAAAGGAGTGCAAGAAGTAGAAAGAAGGTTTTGATAAAATGTGATGCATTATTTATAAGAGAAGAATGTCATTATGAACCATGGTCATGGAACCATCACTTCGAATTGATGCAGCCACAGAAAATCCTAAAAAGACGTTATAAACTGTAGAACCAATCATAGCAAGACACGTGTCTCAAGCATTAAATGGAAAAGATGTACTTCTCTGCTTTTGAAGAAAACATAATGATACTGGGAAAAGACGACAAGATATTTCCGCCATAAATAAACTTACCACTTCCCGAATATTTAGTTTAGAATATTCATAAAGTGGGTGGGGAGGGACTATCTATGTTGGTATAAAAATAGATATGACACGTGGATAAATGGTATGTTGACAGGTGGCATACGAATAAGAGCCATAAAAGAGGAATGAAGAGGTGTGGGTAAAAACACCCCCGGGATTGTGTACAAAGTAGGGGTGGGCATTCGGTAGTTCGGTACGGTATTTAAGAGTTTTGGTACGGTATTTCGGTATTCGGTATATCAATTGTGCATACCAAATACCGTACAAAAGTAATTTGGTACGATTTGGTATTTTCTTGTTTGGTTCGGTATGGTTCCGGCACGGTTTCGGTATTTTACCAAGTCTTGAACGAGAAAGTGATGAATTGTAATTCATTAGAAATCACATAAGAATATGCGATTAATTATTCTAATTCTACACTGTCAGTTGTAGAGTTGCCTAGTTCTGGCAAAAAATAGAAACAAATTGAAGAAGTGATATCAAAAAGCAACAAGACATTTTGTTCTATTGTCTATATTGTCTGCCTAGTTTTGGGCTTATGGCAACAAATAGAAAAACATTGAAGAATTAAGTAAAAGGGGGTACGGGGAAGGGACTAATGGAAATTCCGAAGCCTAGTGACTATCGCTAGGTTGGGCTTAGCCCTACTGGGCTACTGACGAGGGGATTACTAACAAGTTGTATTTGAAAAATTAACCCAAATAGCCGCACACCCTACCATTTAAACTAAAAATAGCCGGTGAGTATATAATATATGCATACTTTATGTATTACATGTGTATAATTATGTATAATTTATGTATATGGCTAACAATAGTAAATAATTAATATTGGCTGGCTATTTGTGTAAAGATCTCTTAGTATTTTGGGCTGGGAATTGAGAGGTATGGGCTTAGGCAGTGAGGGAACTTTTACTTGAATAATTTGGTATTTCGGTATACCGAAGAATTGAAGGTTCAATACCGATAACCGTACCGAAGTATCGAACTACCAAACAAATTATACCGGATTAGTACCGAAAACCGAAGAACTGATACCGAAATACCGAATCAATTCGGTCCGATTCAATTTTTTAATTTTTCGATTTTTCGGATTTTATGCCCACCCCTAGTACAAAGACATCATTCCCGACAAATAAGAAAGAACAAATAGGCACAGGATGCATGAAGACCACAAAAGAAGAAGATTCATTAACAGTTGCGAGTATGAAAAGTGGATCAGCATAATCCCTGATTATGCGCGATTGTTTTATTACCATAACCGTTACTAGTAATTTGATTAACGGACAATTAATGTAGTTAATCTTAGTAACGGGAATGAATTAAGTAAGGAAAAACGGTTACATATTATATCCTTATATAAGCGCCCCATACCTTACTTTGTACGATCATCAAGAATTCACAAATATATGCAATCAGTCTTTTTCTTTTACTTCTCTGCTTGATTGAAGATTCTTGCTCGCAATTCTTGGGAGGAAGCAATAATCATCAATAAGATTTTCTTTCCTTTGTTTACTGAATATTTAAATACAAATTATTTTTTACTCTTTTATATTTAGAAAAGTGAAGTAAACTTGGTTATTATAAACTCGATTTATTCTAATATTAACTTTGACCACAAAAATTATTTTTTGGTTAAACACGGTTGACGATATAGACTATTACTAATTTGTATAAAGTTTTTTTCCTTTTACAAATGGGTATCTGACGAACAAAATAACGTAATTCAACCAAAACTTAAACAAAGACTTTTATTACGCTGAATCAGTAACCAACATGTTTAAAATAAAACTAGGAGCATGTTCACAATAAAAATGACTAACATAGATGACAACAACGTAACATTCGCTTGATCAAATAGTCTTATTGAATGCCCACCATCATCAAATTGTCACGATCCAAAATCCTAACCCGCCGTGATGGCGCCTAACGTGGTACTAGGCAAGCTGACATTTCACAATATTTCCAAAACTTTCAATAGAAATGAATTAAAGCAGTTTAAACAATGAAAATTCTTATAAATGGGATAGAAACCCGAAACAAAATGCGGAAGCTCCCAACTATCGAGGTGTCACACAGTACATGAGCATCTATACATCACAAGTTTGGAAAATACTGTCTGTGATAGTCTGAACCAAATATAATAAATGGAAATATAGGGAAGGAGAGACAAGGTCTGCGAAACGCCGGCAGCTACCTTGGAATCTCCAGAAGATCAACTGTGCGCTGAAATCAACACCCACCGTGTTTGAAAACACCTGGATATGCACAAGAAGTGTAGGGTGTCGCTTGAGAATAACCAACTCAGTAAGCAACAAGACTAAATAAAGAACTGAAAGTAGTGACGTGCTTCACAGTCAAAGTTCAATTACAGTGATTTTAACATAGGAAAGTAGGCATGCTTTCAAGTTCGACAATTAAGTCCAAAACAGTGAATTCATGTCAAGTTCAACAGAAATAGAAGGTAATATCTCTTAGAGATTTCAAGATAGTGATATATGACAGTGGAAGTGCAACAATAATAAAGTCAATGCATCCTCTTAGAGCAACAGTCACTCAGTCCTCCCATACACTCCAGCCTCACAATCACTCTTTCCTGGTAATCACTAGATCCTCTCAATCACTCAACACTCGATACTCGCACTCAGTAGGTACCTGCGCTCACTGTGGGTGTGTACCGACTCTGGAGGGACTCCTTCAGCCCAAGCGCTATAACAAGCCAATCATGACATATATCAATGAAACATGTTGCGACATGCAACCCGATCCCATAAATATCCTCATATTCAGGTCCTCGTCCTCACTCAGTCATCAACCTCTACAGTCTCTCGAGCTCTCAGAAATCTTGATAGCCGCCCAAATAGCAATGATATAATGCATCAATAATCAACAATAGAGAGTGAGATGTAATATGCAAGTAAAATTGTGGCTGAGTACAAAGCAGTAATTTAGCAGATAATTCAACATATACACGACCTTTGTGGGTCCCTACAGTGCCAACACATAGTCTAAACATGATTTCTAACATGATTCATGGTTCAATTTCTCTAACACATAGAGAATGTACAGATAAAAATAGATTAGTCAACTACACAGTTCCATAGAATTTGACCAAGTCACAATTCCTACACGCCCATACCTAGCATGTGCATGCCCACACGCCCGTCACCTAGCATGTGCGTCACCTTAAAACCAAACACATGGCACATAATATGGGGTTCCGTACCCTCAGAACCAAATTTAGAACTATTACTTAACTTAATCCAAGCAAATCTCTATTCCAACACACCCTTGCTCATGAAACGGCCTCTGAATGTCTCAAATCTAGCCATAAACAATTTGATATAATCAATACGGGCTAAAGGAATCAACTCCATAAGAAAATGCTATGTTATTAATCAAAAGTCAAAACTCGACTCAAAGGTCAGCCCCTGGGCCCACATCTCGAAATCCGATAAAAGTCACAAAACCCAAAACCCATTCAACCATGAGTCTAACCATATCAAATTTATCAAAATCCGACACCAAATCGTCACCCAAATCTCCAAATGAAACTCTCCAAATCCCTAGCCTCAGGATCTCAATTTACACCTTAAATACACATCAACTAGGTGAAAAATCAATGGGGAAGTAAGATTATTGATAAAAAATGAGCACAAGGGACTTACCTCAAGAATCCCCTCGAAAACCCTCTCAAGAATTGCCAAAACCCGAGTTTAAAATGTTGAAAATGAAGCAAAATCACGAACCCTTGTATTTAAGTGTTTTGCCAGCACTTCCGCTTCTGCGAAAACTTAACCGCTTCTGCGGCGTCACAGAAGCGACCACTCACCCACATCTGCGGCTGCTTCCACTCCTATGGCCCATCAATCCTCTTCTGCGGACTCGCTTCTGCGAGCCTCCAACCCGCTTATGCGGAACTCAGCTCCCCTGCCCAATTCTGATCCTGCGGTCCCCCAGCAACATCTGCGGTCACGCAGGTGCAAAAAACGCCTCGCACCTGCGTGCCTTTCGCTTCTGCACACCTCTCACCGCACTTGCGGCCACGCAGGTGCGGAAAATGCCTCGTACCTGCGGCCACCTGCACATTCCCCTCCAAACTCATATTTGCGAGCTCACACCTGCGATCAAAGCTCCGCAGCTGCAGTTACACCAGCAGAGTCCAGCCTTCAGTAATCTCTCAACTTCAACTTTTGATCTGTTAACCATCCGGAATCAACCCGAGGCCCCCGGGACCTCGGTCAAACATACCATCAAGTCTTAAAGCCTCATACGAACTTAGTCGAGTCTTCAAATCACTTCAAACAATTTCAAAAACACGAATTGCACCCCAATTCAAGCCTATTGAAACTAAGGACCTCCAAATTCACTACGGACCTCCAAATCACAATCCGGACACGCTCCTAAGTCCAAAATCACCCAACGGAGCTAACAGAATCCTCAAAACTCCCGTGCAGAGTCATTTACTCATAGATCAACATCCGATCAATTATTTCAACTTAAGCTTTCAACCATGAGACTAAGTGTCTCATTTCCTTCCGAAATTCCTCCGGACCCGAAGCGACTACCCCGAAAAGTCACATAATAACTATAAAGTACAAAATGAGCAGTAAATGGGGGAATGGGACTACAACTCTCAAAACGACCGGCCGCGTCGTTATATTCTCATCCCTCTAAAACAAACATTTGTCCTCGAACTGGTCTAGAAACGTACCTAGAGTCTCAAATAGATGTGGATATCTGCTCCGCATCTCCCGCTCGGTCTCCCAAGTAGCCTCCACTCCGTATCTCCCGTTCGGTCTCCCAAGTAGCCTCCTCAAATGGCTGACCTCTCTACTGCACCTTCACTGAAGCTATGTCCTTTGACCTCAATTTTCAAAAATGCAGATCCAAAATGGCCACCGGCTTCACATCATAAGTCAAATCATCGTCCAACTGAACCGTGTTGAAATCCAAAATATTAGACGGATCGCCGACATAATTCCGGATCATAGAAACATGAAACACTGGATGCACACTCGAAAACATAGGTCGCAAGGCAAACTTGTAAGCCACTTCCCTAATCCTTTGAAGTACCTCAAATGACCCAATATACTGAGGGCTCAACTTGCCCTTCTTCCCGAACCTCATAACACCCTTAATGGGTGAAACCTTGAGCAGAACCTTCTCCCTAACCATGTAAGCAACATCACAGAACGTCCTGTCGGTATAACTCTTATATCTAGACTGCATCGTATAAAGCCGCTCCTGAATCGATTTAACATTGTCCAAAGCATCCTGAACCAAGTCGGTACCCAATAGCCTAGCCTCACCCGGCTCAAACCAACCCACCGGAGATCTACGCCGTCTCCTATACAAAGCCTCATACAGAGCCATATAATTGCTCTACTGGTAACTGTTATTGTAGGCAAACTCCACGAGTGGCAGAAACTGATCCCAAGAACCCCCAAAATTGATGACACAAGCGCGTAGCATGTCCTCCAATATCTGAATAGTGCGCTCAGACTATCCGTTTGTCTGAGGGTGAAATGTTATGCTCAACTCAACCTGGGTACCCAAATCTCACTACACGCCTCTCCAAAACTGCGATGTAAACTGCGTGCCCTGATCTGAAATGATGGACACTGGCACACCGTGAAGGCGAACGATCTCTCGGATGTAAATCTCAGCCAACCGCTCCGAATAATAAGTAGTCCCAACTGGAATGAAGTGCGTGGACTTGGTCAGTTGATCCACGATCACCCAAATAGCATCGAACTTTCTCGAAGTCTGTGGGAGCCCAACTACAAAATCCATGGTGATCCACTCCCACTTCCACTCTGGAATCTCTTATCGCTGAAGCAATCCACCCGGTCTCTGATGCTCATACTTCACCTGCTGGCAGTTGAGGCACCGAGCTACAAACCTCACTATATTCTTCTTCATTCTTCTCTACCAATAATGCTGTCTCAAGTCCTGATAAATTTTTGCAACACCCGGATGAATGGAATTCCGCAAACTGCGGGCTTCCTCAAGAATCAACTCGCGTAGCCCATCCACATTAGGCACAAAAATCCGACCATGCATCTTCAATACTCCATAATCCTCAATAGTAACATCTCTGGCATCACCCTGCTGAACCGTGTCCTTAAGGACAAGCAAATGAGGATCATCATATTGGCGCTCTCTAATGCGATCATATAAGGAAGATTGGGAAACCACACAAGCTAGAACTTGACTGGGCTTCAAGTCATCTAATCTCATGAACTGGTTGGCCAAGGCTTGAATATCAAATGCAAGAGGTCTCTCACCAACAGGAATGAATGCGAGGCTACCCATACTCACCACCTTTCTACTCAAGGCATAGGCCACCACATTGGCCTTCCCGGGATAATACAAAATAGTGATATCATAGTCCTTTAGAAGCTCCAACCATCTCCGCTACCTCAAATTTAGATCCTTCTGTTTGAACAAATGTTGGAAACTTCGATGATCTGTAAACACCTCATAAGACACACCATAGAGATAGTGCCTCCAAATCTTCAATGCATGAACGATGGTAGCTAACTCCAAATCATGGACAAGGTAGTTCTTCTCATGCGGCTTCAACTGACGTGAAGAATAAGCAATCACTCTACCCTCCTATATCAAAACACATCCAATACCAATCCGAGAAGCATCACAATACAATGTATAAGAGCCTGAAGCTGAAGGCAAAACTAGAACTGGAGCTGTGGTCAAGGCAGTCTTGAGCTTCTGAAAGCTCTCCTCACACTCATCCGACCACCTGAAAGGAGCACCCTTTTGGGTTAATTTGGTCAAGTGTGATGCAATAGATGAGAAACCCTCTACGAAGCGACGATAATAACCGGCCAAGCCAAGAAAGCTCAGAATCTCTATGGCTGAGGACAGTTTGGGTCAACTCTGAACCACCTCTATCTTCTTTGGATCTACCTGAATCCCCTCATTGGACACCACGCTCCCCAAGAATTCCACTGAACTAAGCCAAAACTCACATTTGGAGAACCTGGCATAAAGCTTCTCCTCCCTCAAATTCTACAACACAATTTTCAAATGCTGGGCATGCTCCTCCTGGCTACGAGAGTACACCAAGATATCATCAATAAACACTATGACAAACGAGTCGAGATAAGGCTGAAATACACTTTTCATCAGATGCATGAATGTTGCTGGGGAGTTGGTCAGCCCAAAAGACATCACAAGGAACTCATAATGACCATAACGAGTCTTCAATGCTGTCTTTAGAATATCCGAATCCCAAATCTTCAACTGGTGATACCCAGACCTCAAATCAATCTTAGAGAACACCCTCGCTCCCTGAAGCTGATCAAATAGATCATCAATGCGCAGAAAAGGATACTTGTTCTTGATTGTAACTTTGTTCAACTGCCTATAATCAATGAACATCCATATAGTACCATCATTCCTTTTCACAAACAGAACCGGTGCACCCCAAGGCGACACACTAGGCCTAATAAACCCCTTATCAAGAAGTTCTTGAAGCTGCCCCTTCAACTCCCTTAACTCAGCATGTGCCATACGATACGGTGGAATAAAAATGTGCTGAGTGCCCGATACCAAGTCAATACCGAAATTAATAACCTTTTCGAGTGGCATGCCCGACAGATATACAGGAAACACATTCGAAAAATCTCGCACCACTGGAACAAAATCAGTAGTAGGAGTATGAGCACCAACATCCCTCACAAAGGCCAAATAAGATAAATAACCCTTCCCAACCATCCACTGGGCCTTCAAATATGAAATCACTCTGATGGGAACATAGTCTAGAAAACCTCTCCACTCAATCCTTGGCAACCCCTGCATCGCCAACGTCACGGTCTTAGTGTGACAATCCAGAACAGCATGACATAGAGACAACCAATCCATACCCAAGATCATGTCGAAATCTACCATACTAAGCAATAAAAGATCAACTATAGTCTCCAATCCCCCAAAAGTCACTACACACGGTCCACAACAATAGTATTACCCACCGGCATAGATACATAAACAGACGAAACTAAGGACTCACGGGGCATATCCAGATAATTAGCAAAATACGATGATACATATGAATAAGTGGAACTAGGGTCAAATGATACAGAGACATCCCTGTGGCATACTGAGACAATATCTATGATCACTGCATCGGAAGCAACATCATTGGGCCTAGTAAGAATGGAATAGAATCAGGCCTGGCCTCCACCTGATCGACTTCCCCTCTTGGGAGACCCCTAGCTTACTGAGCCCCACCCCGAGATGGCTGGGCAGGTAGTGAAGTAACTGGTGTGGAAGTCGCAGCCTAACTCCTCTATTGCACTGGACCTCTCGGGTGATGAGGACACTGCCTCCACATATGTCAAAACTCCCCGCACTCAAAGAAACTCCCGGTGCTGGCGGTGGGGGACTCAAAGGAGCCCCAAGCACCGGAATAACTGCTAAGAGGACCCGGCGTAGATGAACCCTGAGCCTATGGAGCACAGGACGAACTTTGAGCTGGGAGGGCACTGAGAGATGACTGACCCTGATGAGAAATGTATGAACCATGGTTGGATGATGCACCACGGTGAACTGGACGAGCCATCTAAGCGTGCCTATAAGGACAACCCCTGTCGTGGTAGAACTGACCTCCAGAAGGAACACCGCCGAAACCACCCGATCCATGAGGCCTCTTGGTCTCTCTCTCTCCGCGATCTTGATTGCGGACCATCTCTATCTGCCGAGCAACATCGATTAGTAAGACCGTCATTGAACTTCTTAATCCTCTCCCTATCAGTGGGAACCAACCAAACTGCGTGACGAGCCAACTCAGAAAACCTTATCTCGTACTGCATCACAGACATGCCCTCCTAACGTAACTGCTCAAACTGTCTGCGCAGCTCCTCCTTGGGAGACTGCGGCACGAACTTCTCCAAGAAGAGAACGGAGAACTCCTGCCATGTAAGTAGTATTGCACTGACCGGCATGTGACTCTCATAAGTCTCACACCATCTAAAGGCAGCCCCAGTGAACTGAAAAGTAGTGCACGAGACCCCACTAGTCTCCAGAATACCCGCAGTGCGAAGAATCCGCTGGCACTTATCCAAGAAACCCTGGTCATCCTCTGATTCAGCACCTCTAAATGATGGAGGTTGAAGTCTCCCAAATATCTCAAGTCTCCTATGCTTATCATCAATCATAACGGGGACCACCGGCGCCTGAGCAGCTGTAGCCGGCTGGGCTGGTAGTACCCCGGGTGTCTGAAGTCCCTGCATCACCTACTCTGGAGTACGGGTAGCGGGGGTATGAGTACCTCCCCCGGCCTGAGAAGTGATTGGTACGTCTTGATATAAAACCACCTGAGTAAGGCCAGTGTAAACAGTCAATATCTAGGCCAAAGCCTCCTGAAGGCCTGGAATCACAATGGGCACAGCTGGTGCCTGAGCTGGTCCCATTGGCTCAGCCACATCTGGAACCTGCTCCTGAGCTGGAGCAGCTAATGGATCTGCATGTGCTGCTCTAGCTACTGTACGAGCTGCACCTCTGCCCCTACCGTGGCCCCTACCGCGACCTCGGCCTCTCATGGCCCTAGCTGGTGGTACTGGTGGTTATCCATCCTGTCCGGTAGCACGTGTTCTTACCATCTATGAGAGAATAAAATACATAAATTTAGTTACAGGAGTCAATAAATCCGCACGACATGAATACAAGAATATGAAGTTTTCTAAGGGTTCGGCAGCCTCTTGAAGATAAGTACAGACGTCTCTGTACTGATCCGCAAGACTCTACTAAACCTGCTCATGACTCGTAAGACCTATGTAACCTAGGATCTGATACCAACTTGTCATGACCTAAAATCCTAGTGTCATGATGGCGCTTAATGTGGTACTAGGCAAGTCGACATTTCACAATATTTCTAACACTTTCAACAAAAACAAATTAAAGCAGTTTAAAAAATGAGAATTCTCATAAACGGGATATATCACAAGTACATTAGCATCTATACATCACAAGTTTGGAAAATACTATCTGTGATAGTCTGAACTAAATACAATAAATGGAAAGATAGGGAAGGAGAGACAAGGTCTGCGAAACACCGTCAGCTACCTTGGAATCTCCAAAAGATCAACTGTGCACTGAAATCAACACCCACTGTATCCGAAAATACCTGAATCTGCACACGAAGTGCATGGTGTAGCGTGAGTACAACCAACTCAGTAAGAAACAAGACTAAATAAAGAGCTGAAAGAAGTGACGAGCTTCACAGTCAAAGTTCAATTAAAGTGATTTCAACATAGGAAAGTAGACATGCTTTCAAGTTCGACAATTAAGGCCAAACTAGTTAATTCATGTCAAGTTCAACTGAAACATAAGGTAATATCTCTTAGAGATTTCAAGACAATGATATATCACAACAAAAGTGCAACAATAATGAAGTCAATGCATCCTCTCAGAGTAACAGTCACCCAGTCCTCCCATACACTCCAACCTCACAATCACTCTTTCCTCACAATCACTCTTTTCTCTCAATCACTCAGCACTCGGCACTCGTAATCAATAGGTACCTGCGCTCATTGGGGGTGTGTACAGACTCCGGAGGGGCTCCTTCAGCCCAAACGCTACAACAAGCCAATCATGGAATATATCAATGAAACATGCTGCGGCGTGCAACCCAATCCCATAAATATTCTCACAATCAGACCCTCGGCCTCATTCAGTCATCAACCTCTCCAGTCTCTCGGACTCTCAAAAATCATGATAAGCAGCCCAAACAACAATGATATAATGCATCAATAATGAACAATAGAGACTGAGATGTAATATGCAAGTCAAACTGTGACTGAGTACAAAGCAGCAATTTAGCAAATAATTCAACATATACACGACCTCTGTGGGTCCCTACAGTGTCAACACATAGTCTAAACATGATTTTTATCATGATTCGTGGTCTAATTTCTCTAACACATAGAGAATGTACAGAGAACAACAAATTATTCAACTACACAGTTCTATGGAATTTGACCAAGTCACAATTCCTACGGTGCACGCCCACACATCCGTCACATAGCATGTGCGTCACTTCAAAACCAAACACATGTCACATAATATGGGGTTTCGTACCCTCAGAGCCAAATTTAGAACTGTTACTGACCTCAATCCGAGCAAATCTATACCCCCAACACACCCTTACCTCGCGAAACGGCCTCCGAATGTCTCGAATCTAGCCATAAATAATTCGATATAATCAATATGGGCTAAAGGAATCAACTCCATAAGAAAATGGTAAGTTCTTAATCAAAAGTCAAAAATTGACTCAAAGGCCAGCCACCGGGCCGACGTCTCGAAATCCGATAAAAGTCACAAAACCTGAAACCCATTCAACCACGAGTCTAACCATACCAAATTTATCAAAATTCGACACCAAATCGTCACCCAAATACCCAAATAAAACTTTCCAAATCCCTAGTCTCAAGCTCTCAATTTACACCTTAAATACACACCAACTAGATGGAAAAATCAATAGGGAAGCAAGATTATTGATAAAAATGAGCACAAGGGATTTACCTCAAGAATTCCCTCGAAAACCCTCTCAAGAATCGCCAAAACCCGAGCTCAAAATGTTGAAATTGAAGCAAAATCGCTAACCCTTGTATTTAAGTGTTCTGCCAGCACTTCCGCTTCTGCGGAAACTTAACCGCTTTTACAGCGTCCCAGAAGTGACCACTCACCCGCATCTGCGGTGTCTTCTGCTCCTGCGGACTCGCTTCTACGAGCCTCTAAGCCGCTTCTGCGGAACTCAGCTCCCCTGCCCAATTCCGCTTCTGCGGTCATGCAGGTGCGGAAAACTCCTCTCACTTGCGCGCCTTCCGCTTCTGCGCACCTCTCACCGCACATGCGGCCATGAAATTGCTGAAAATGCCTCGTACCTACGATCAAAGCTCCGCAGGTGCAATTACACCAGCAGAGTCCAGCCTTCAGCAATCTCTCAACTTTAACTTTTGATCCGTTAATCATCCGGAATCAACCCGAGGCCCCCGGAACCTCAACCAAACATACCAACAAGTTTTAAAACCTCATACGAACTTAGTCGAGCTCTCAAATCACATCAAACAACTTCAAAAACATGAATCGCACCCCAATTCAATCCTATTGAAGCTAAGAAAATTCAACTTCTACAAATGACACCGAAACCTAACAAATCACGTCCAATTGACTCCAAATTTTGCACTCAAGTCACATATGACATTGCAGACCTATTTCAACTTCTGGAATTGAAATTCGACCCAAATATAAAAAAGTTGACTCCCGGTCAAAATTTTTCCAAAAATTCAACTTTCACCATTTCAAGCCTAATTCCATTACAGACCTCCAATTCACAATCCGGATACACTCCTAAGTCCAAAATCATCGAACGGAGCGAACAGAACCATCAAAACTCCAGTCCGGAGTCATTTACTCATCGATCAACATCCGGTCAATTATTTCAACTTAAACTTTTAACCATGAGACTAAGTGTCTCATTTCCTTCCGAAATCCCTCCAGACCCGAACCGACTATCCCGACAAGTCACATAACAACTATAAAGTACAAAATGAGCAGTAAATGAGGGAACGGGGCTACAACTCTCAAAACGACCGGCCGGGTCATTACACAAATGCATAGGCAGGTTAAGGTTCTGTTTGACATATCGTTTCTAACTTTCTAAAAAGTGGTATTAGAAATCGTAGTCTCCAGCAAAGCTATCTTCCAATTCAATGAACATGAATACTCATAAGAGTAGAAAAACACAAAATTTTAAGAGAGAATGGTAGTTGTTTGGCCATGTATATATCCATATGTAGCTAGCATTCATTGAACTAGTCTTTGAAAGCATGTATATCTAAACTAAAAGAAAATCTTAATCAGAGGATAGTCACTCATGCATGTGATCGATCTTCTTTTTATCAAAATTCCCAACACAATGATCCCAAAATCCAGACTTGTGTAGAGAACAACATAGACAAGTATCCGTCCTAAGCTCCGCAAAATATGATAATATCGAAAATATAATTAAAATAAGTAGCCTCCTACGGGGAAACATGCAGCCCCTTTTTCAACTTAAAAAAGTGACTGGTGTGTATTGTGCCACTCCCATTGAGCTGGATAATTAGGATAGATGCATAGATCAGCTCCCGTTTCACGTTATGTACTGTGCATTGAATTTGGAAAGTGGCTAAGGAATAATCCAGGGTGTTCTCATGAAATTGTGGAGTTCTAGTGTTGTGGTAGGGACCATAGGCAGAGCTAGGGCGGAAAGGGTTCATTCGAATCTCCTTTACTGAAAAATTATACGATATATATTAATTACGTCAAATTTCTTTAGTATTATGCGTATGTATTAGATATTAAATCTCATTAGCTTTTTTATATGATTATTTTTTTGGTTTTGAAAATCGTTTTAAAAATTCTGCCTTTGCCGTTGATGATTTAAGGACCTATAATGCTATAAAGAGTGGGAATTAGGAGTACACCTCATGAAAAGATGTGGTGGTTTTGAAGGAGAGGATAGTGAAAAGAATCATGTGGATGCATGTGCATTGAGTTGGAGAACATGCAGTCCTAAACTACAAGGCATGAATAACGACTCTTTCCCTATAAATGTAACTAATATACACTTGTCTCGTTGCGATTCATTGATCATTTGGTACCACTAATTAATTTTGTAGGATATGACATTGGCTAGATGATAATTCAACTTTGCGGCTACAAAATATTTCACATTATCCTCTAATTGCTAATGACCAACCTACCAACCCAACCCCTACAACTCCTTAGTACTATAAATCAAGCACCCATCTCTGTGTAACATATCTACCTAAACTCTCTTGTACTTTCTTTATATTTTTTTCTCTAGTTTAATCAAGTTGGCAAAGGGCGTTAACACATATCATGAGGAAAGAAAGATGCAGAAGCATTTTAATGAAAAGAAGGGTACGTGTAGAACGTTATCGTAGAAGATCAAGCAATTACGAGATTGAAAGGAAAGTTAGGATCCTACGGAAGTTGATTCCAAATTGTGAGTCATCAAATATGGGCTTTGAGAGGCTTTTCAGAGAGACAGCTGATTACGTATTGGCTTTAGAAATGAGAGTTAAGGTCATGCAGATTCTTGTTAATGTGTTGTCAGCTCCTCAGGAGCGGAGCTAGCGTGTACGTTAAGGGTTTGGTTTCGGCCAAACTCGATAACTTTGGTCCATACGCTTTAAATTTTGGGTCGGGCTCTTCAGCTCTTAATAGTAACTAGATGATGAATCATTTACGGATGATTCAATATGTAAAGGCCTTAATTACCAGGGAAAAGTAACAAAAGGAATTGTTTGTCCATTCTATTTTTACTTTTTAATTACATGTAAGAGGATTCATTTTCTCGATTTTTTTGGGATGATTAGATAGCGAGTGATGCAGTTAGAAGTCTGTGAAAATGATGACATGATTCTTCCATGTTTGTCAAGCCAGCTCGGTGTTTGTGAGAGCTTGGTCATTATTATCATTGTCTTTTATTGTGTGAAAATTTGACTTAATTAGAATTAAGGATCAATATTTTCATTTCACTGGGTGATTTCCCTTATGTTATTTTTTATTTTGCATCCTAATTAATAATAGACGTCCAATTTCATATACACGTCTTTTGCCTTTAACTTATATGAACTTGGTGCATCCAATTCGCAGATTAATGGTCAATGAATCGGAAACTTTTCTAAAAGATTCTTTACCCTCGAAATCGGATAACAATTAAATTTGTAGGTGGTTTTAAGGATATGCGAATTAATTTGATATAAAATGATAAATTGAGTTTAGAATGGACAAATAAAGATACAGTAAATTCAAACCACGCGAGGAGGATGATTCTAGTTTCAGTGAAGCATTCACCCTCGATCCGGGCTCACACTGGACAACTTTGATGAACGAGAGAAAAAGCTTACAATAACAGTAAAAATTGGAATGCGTGTTACCATATGTCTAATGAATTATCAGACCCCTCTTTATATAGTAGAAAAATCCTACTTGAAGTACAACTCTATAAAAGGTAAAAAAATCTTTTGTTTAACTGATTGTCGGTTCTTCATCGATACGTGCCGAGATCCATGCCGTGATATTCGGCCGGTCACGGATATTACGGCCTTCTGTTGGTCGTGTTTGATTACCCGAAGTCTTCCAGGATTCGGATAGATCTCGACTCATGACCTCGATATTTTCGAAGGCAGACAACGTGCCCCCGGATTCTGACTCGATGAGATCTTTACTTC
Organism: Nicotiana otophora; assembly: GCA_000715115.1. Taxonomy (NCBI): domain Eukaryota; kingdom Viridiplantae; phylum Streptophyta; class Magnoliopsida; order Solanales; family Solanaceae; genus Nicotiana; species Nicotiana otophora. The sequence continues at coordinate 41,250 of AWOL01S0281181.1, forward strand.
GATCCCGATCCTTCGCGGTCATCTTTGAGCCCGTTTTACCCTAATGGAGGTCGGAGTGCATCATGCTTAGCCCGATTTTTACCCGTATATAGATAGTCCCCTTGTTTCTCGGAAAGCGAGCTAGCGAGAAACGACATGAGCATCCCGATTCCTTCTCCAACACATCGTGCCATAAACGACAAAACCCCGAAACGTCTCGTAAGTCATGTCATAGTGGAATTAAATGCACGCCAGTCCCCGATTGGCTGTCCCTGGAGGCGAAGCATCGTTGAACCACTATAAATAGCCCATATTTCGTTCATTTTTTACTTTACATTGAACCGTCTATCCTCTTACCCTCAGGGTTTCACTACTCTTTTTCACATTCTAGTATTTTTACCTCCGTTATTCGAGATTCCTTTGAAATATTTACTCATCATCCATTCTAGCCAACACATTTGAGCTTCATCTTTCTATATCTTTCAAGTTTTCCCCTATAAAAATGGTAAAAAACTCAAAATCTGTTCCCCAAAAGGTCGATTCTACTTCCCAAAGGTCGAAACTACTTCCGGCGTGGTCGACCTAGGGAGACCTCATGCTAACGTCTCTATCGATGAACCGGCTCCTGAACCTCCTTTGAAGATGTTCATTCCCGGAGGTTGTTCGATCACTAACAATTTCAAGGTCGAGAAGCCTTCTTCGGTACAAGGTCGGCATGAGGATGCCTCGAGATACATTTGTTCAATCACCAAAGAGGACCTCCCCATGGTCCGAAAAGAGTGCAGCTGGGCCGACAAAGACATTGTGGTCCCCAACTTCGAAGAGGCCATTACCACCCATGTCGAAGGATATCTAAGTGTTTACACTTATCCATTTACATTGGGCTCGGTGGATTCGGTCATCTTGGACTTCTGCAAGAGGTATAAAGCATGCCTCGGCCAAATTCACCCTTCACTGT
>AWOL01S0281218.1:0-15218 GCA_000715115.1 Nicotiana otophora
AGATAGAGGACAAAAATAGAACAACAACTGTCACGACCCAAAATCCACTAAAGGTCGTGATGGGGCCCAACACCTCCGTTAGGCAAGCCAACAGTGGATGATTAACTTAATTACTCATTTTAGTATTTTTCAAATCATTATTTTGATCAACCAAATAGTAAGAAATAGAATTTTACAGGGTAACTGTTAATATTGGCACAACTACAATAATGAACCGCCCACAATACACCCAAAACCCGGTGTCACAAGTGCATGAGCATCAACTAGGAAATATAATACATTACAACATCTATCTAGCGTACCATTTAGACGGGAGAATATAAATAACTCTGATGGAGACTCTGCAGGCTGCAGATTGTAACATAAAATGCAGCTCACGGTAAGTCCCAGAAACATCCGCGCCTCTGCGCCCAGAAGACCACCAGACATATATGCACCTCCACAAAAAATGTGCAGCAAGTGTAGCATGAGTACGTAAATAACTGTGTGCCCAGTAAGTATCTAGCCTAACCCTAAAAAAGTAGTAACGAAGGGTCGACAACGACACTTACTAGTGGTCCAATAAGACAGATACAGTAAGAAGTAAACAAATAAACTCAACTCTCGATTAGCAGTCACCTCCTCCACCAGAGTGTGTGTGTCTCTCTCTCTCTCTCTCTCTATATATATATATATATATATATATATATATAAAACAAATTGACCTCACCAGATGGGTCGTCATAATTCAAATCAGGAAAACTACCAGATAAACTAACCTTTTATAAATAATACGCACGATTCCATAGAAGGATTTTTACAGAAATGTCCAGGCGTACGACCCGATCCCATTATAATCTGGCATATAGCCATAGATATATCTATTATATATTGTCGTGGAAAACGATCCGCTACCATGAGAGTGTGGTACATAATCCTGCCGAGGTGAACGACCCGATCCCATAAGGTGTGCGCACTGCCGAGAGTCGAACGACACGAACCATAGATGTATCTATCCTGCACAGGCGAACGACCCGCTCCTATGAGAGTAAGAAATCTTTGACGTGTCCTTGACCCCACTCACGAAGGGACGAGTGAGTTTTAGAAAAGCTTTGGGGAAAGCCCTTCGATGAGAATGCGTAACGCGGGGGGAAATTCGTAAGAGGAGTACAATTATTGTGTGACAAATCATAAAGTTCATCTGAGCTCTACAATAACGAGTCTACCGCTCTACACAAGTCTAGTTTCAAATTTTAACATGTAGTAAAGGAATCTAATAGGCAAGAGACAACTCAAATAGTACAGTTATAGCATGACATGAACCTGAGTCTACCCGGACAATAACATGAATATAGGTACATATGGACTCTCATCACCTCGTGCGTACGTAGCCCCTGCAACATGTAGCAAATATCAATTAAAAGACCTAGGAGTAGTTTCCCCCTCACAGAGTTAGACATGAGACTTACCTCGCTCTGAGTAGACGACCTCAGAATAGAGTTTTGAAGGTTCCAATATCTCCATAGTGTGATTTTGTACTTAGGAGCATGTTTGGATATTGATTTGGATGTCCGTAGGTCATTTCGGCGTGAGGCAAAAGTTAGAAAATTTAAGATTTGGAAGATTGAAAAGTTTGTCTGGGAGTTGATGTTATTGATATTAGGGTTGGATCCCGATTTTGGAAGTTGGAATAGGTCTGCAATGTCATTTATGACTTGTGTGCAAAATTTGAAGTCAATCGGAGTTGTTTCGGAATGAATCGGCATTGGTTTCGGAATTCAGAAGTTCATAGTTTCATATCCTTGAATTGGGGTTGCGATTTGTTGAATCGATGTTGTTTATGTGATTGTTTACCTCAAATAGGTCTGTTATGTATTTTGTAACTTGTTGGTATATTCATACGTGGTCTCGGAGGCCCCGGATGTGATTCGGATTGAATCCGGATCAATTTTTGGACTTGTGCGATTGCTGAAGTTTTCAGCCATCTGGTGTCATCGCACCTGCAGAGGGATTGGCCGTAGGTGCGAACTCGCAAATGCAAGTGATGGAGCACAGAAGCGTAATGGGCTTCCCAGGCATGGGATCGGGGGTGCCAGGTGGGGTCCGCATCTGTGAGTTCGCAGGTGCGGAGAAGTGGTCACAAATGCGGAAGGGGCAAGCTTGGTCGGTCGTCGTAGAGGCAGAGAGTTATTCGTAGGAGCGCATTCGCAGGTGCGCGAGTATTTCCCAGAAGCGAAATCTCCTGAGCCTAAGTGGAACCCGCACATGCGATGTTATTTCCGTAGGTGCGGCATCGCAGATGCGATGAAAGGCTTGCAGAAGCGGAATTGCTAGACAGAAAATAGGAAATTTCGAAGGTTTATTTCATAATCCATTTTTGGACTTAGAAAGCTTAGGTGTGAGGTGGTATTTCTCGAGCTTTTCAAGGAAAACACTGGGATAAGAATTCCTAACTCGATTTTGGTTAAATTACAAGAATATATTGTTGTTTTCATCATTAAATTAGTATTTTGGAGTTGAAAATTTGGAAAATTTTGTGAAACTTCTTAGGCTAAGATTTGGGGATTTGAAAGGCGATTTGATTAATTTTTGTATGTTTGGACTCGTTATCAAATGGGTGTTCATATTTTATAATTTTGGTCGGGTTTTGAGATGTGGGCCCGGTTGAGTTTTTGAGTTGACCTTTCATTTCTTTACAAAGATCGTAATTTTATTGTTCGAAATAGTTTCCTATAGTTTATATTTATAGTATGAAGTTGTTTTTGCTAGATTTAATCCGTTCGGAGTTGGATAATTGAGGGACAGGCCTACTAGTGGATTGAGTTAGCGTGATTGAGGTAAGTGTCTTGCCTAACCTTGTGGGGGGAGGGGGAGGGGGATTTACCCCTTGGGATTGGTGTTGTTTGTGATAACTGTGATGTGTTAAAGCCATGTACGCAAGATGACGAGTGTGTGCACGGGATAAATATGGAAATTATCAGTTTTAGCTATGTAGATTCCTTTCATGCCTTAATTAAGTTACCTTAACATATTGTAGTCATCATTTCTAATCTATTTTTACATGTTCTACTTGTCTTATCTCTTACTTGTTAATTGCTCTACATGTTTAGTTGAAGTTCTCGTGTCACGACCCGAATTCCCTCCGTAAGATGTCGTGTCGGCACCTAGTCTCTAAGACTAGGTAAGCCTAACAAATATGTGGAATAATTGAAATAATAACTTAAATAGAAAACATCAACAGCTATATAAATAAAAACTACCGCTCAAAATGTATAAATCCTAAAACCCGGTGAAATATAAGTCACAAGATCAAGATACAGTGTGGAACGCTCCTATATATCACTGTCTATCAAAATGTAAATAAATAAGGAAAGAACGGGACTCCAAGGCCTGCGGACGTGGGTAGGTGTACCTTGAAGTCTCCAAGCAACAACACAACACCCTAATATCGAGGCTGATAAGATGCACCTGAATTTGCATAAAAACATGTGCAGAAACGTACTATGAGTACACCACAATGGTACCCAGTAAATGCCAAGCCTAACCTTAGTGGAGTAGTGACGAGGTCAGGTCATGGCCCTACTGGGAATAATAGGAAAGAAAATAAGGCAGGAGATATAATAATGTAATGAGATGGAAGAGAAGTGTAACAATAGAAATTCACAGAGGATAACAACCCAGAATTCAAGAAGACAACTACAATACGTAAGGAAACAAGAATCTTACAAGTTAAGAACAACAACAACAACAATAATACCGAAAATAGAGATAAACAAAAGGGGCACTCCCGGGGTACCGCCTCGTAGTCCTAAAAGTAAATATCTCACAACAGCACGGCAGAAACCTCGTGCAAACAATGATAACCGCACAACAGAAATCTCGTGCCACAACAACACTCCGCACGACAGAAACATCGTGCCACAATAAGACTCAGCACGGTAGAAATCTCGTGCCACAATAATACTCAGCATGACAGAACACTCGTACCATAGTAACACTCTGCACGGTAGAAACCTCGTGCCACAGTAACACTCCGCATAACAGAAACCCCGTGCCCCAATAACACTACATACAGCAGAAACCTTGTGCCACAATAACACTCCACATGGTAGAAACCTCGTGCCACAGTAAAACTCCACACGGCAGAAACCTCATTCCACCGTAATACTCCGCACGGCAAAAATCTCGTGCCACAATAACACTCCACATGGTAGAAACCTCGTGCCACAGTAAAACTCCACACGGCAGAAACCTCATTCCACCGTAATACTCCGCACGGCAAAAATCTCGTGCCACAATAACACTCCACATGGTAGAAACCTCGTGCCACAGTAAAACTCCACACGGCAGAAACCTCATTCCACCGTAATACTCCGCACGGCAAAAATCTCGTGCCACAATAACACTCCGCATGACAGAAACCTCATGCCACAACCAATCAGTTATCTCAAAAATATCATGAAAATAACACATAACAAATGGAACAATGAAATTACAGCAAGGAATCCTATCGTTAAAGAATGAATACTAAATCAAAGGAACCGGGTAATTCAACTAAGCATGTTGCACAAATTGCAAGTAAGAGATAAGATACGTAGACATGTGACATTAGGTTAAACATGATGACTACACGTGCTAGAGTAACTCAATTAAGGGAATAAAAAAGAACTACTTAGAAAACAAAATGGATTTTCAACATTTAGCCCGAGTACGCCCTCATCACCTCGCGTACACAGCCTTCACGTATTGAAATTTACCATAACAGTACCAAATCCTAAGGGGAATTTTTCCCACACAAGGTTAGACAAGTCACTTACCTCAAATCTCATCTAATCAATCAATAAGAAGGCCTTTCCCTCGATTGTCTAACTTCGATCGGCTCGAATCTAGCCAAAACAATTACATACTATATATATATATAACTATAAGAAACTAATTTAAATAATGAAACTACGACTTTAGCAATGAATTGGAAAATCGACCCAAAAAGTCACCCCGGGCCCATGTCTTGGAACCTGACCAAAATTATAAAAACTGAACACCCATTCGATATCGAGCCCAACCATACAAGAATAGCTCAAATCCGACCTCAAATCGTCTTTCAAATCCCCAAATTTTAGACTAAGAAGTCTTTCCAAATTTTCAACTAAAAACACTAATTAAATGATGGGAATTAATCAAAAACAGGTCAAGAATCCTTATCCAAATGGTTTCTCTGAAAATCCCTCAAATATTCACCTCAATCTGAGCTCTATATCTCAAAATATGAAGAAAAATGGAAAATCCTTGATTTTAAACCTTCTGCACAGCAATTTCCGCTTTTGTAGATAGAAATTCTGCTTCTGCGGTACCGTACATGCGGCTCCGCATTTGCGGAGCTCACTTAAGCTCCCAGACTTTGCACCTACGCACCAAAATCCGCATCTGCGAAAGCACTTTTTCGCCCACTCTTCCGCTTCCGCGGAAACCCTGACCATATCAGCTTCCCTCACTCTCCGCTTATGCAACCTCCTCGTCGCACCTTCGACCACTGGCCTCCCTCTTCAGTCCCGCTTCTGCTCTTTCCCCCTCTCTTCTTCGAGCTCGCACCTGTGATCAAACTTGCACAGGTGTGGTCGCACCAGAACTGGTGCACTTCAACCATTCTTTATGTTTCAAACTTGATCCGCTGATCATCCAAAACCACTCCGGGGCCTTAATCAAGCACTCTAACAAGTCCTATAACATCATATAAACTTAGTCTAGCCTTCAAATCACATCAAACAATGCTAAAAACATGAATTGTGCATCGATTCAAGCCTAATGAACTTTAGAACTTGTAACGTCTACATTCGATGCCGAAACCTATCAAATCACGTCTAATTGATCTAAAATTTTGCACACAAGTCATAATTGACATTACGGACCTGCTCCAACTTCCAGAATTGGGATTCGACCCCGATATCAAAAAGTCCACTCCCGATCAAAATTTCCAAAATCATCCAGTTTCCCAACTTTTACCAATTAATGCCGAAGTGATCTACGGACCTCCAAATCAACATCCAGACACGCTCCTAAGACCAAAATCACCCTACAAAGTTACTGGAACCATCGAAACTCTATTTCGGAGTCGTCTTCACTCAAATCAAACTACAGTCAATTCCTACGAGTTAAACTTCCATTTTAAGGACTATGTGTTCCATCTCACTCCGAAACAAATAACCAAACCTCCCGAAAAGTTACATAATGACAGTATGACACAATGGAGCAATAAATAGGGGTTTGGGGCTAATACACTTAAAATGACCAGCCGGGTCGTTACATCCTCCCCCTCTTAAAACAAACGTTCGTCCTCGAACGAGTATAGAGACATACCTAAAGTGGTGAAAAGATGAGGATACCGGCTGTGCATATCATTCTCAGTATCCCAAGTCGCCTCCTCGACCGTATGACCCCTCCACTGATCCTTCACTAAAGCGATGTTCGTCGACCTCAACTTTCGAACCTGCCTGTCCAAGATGGCCACTGGCTGGTCAACAAAAGATAGAACCTTGTCCAACTGGACTGAGCTGAAGTCTAACACATGAGCGAAACCTGGTAGATCAGAACCTGATAACATGAATGCAACATCGTGAACTTGATAACACCCTTCATGGGCGAAACTCGGAGCATGACCCGCTCCTCAACCATGAATGCAACATCGTGAGCCTTCCGATCCGCATAACTCTTCTGTCTAGATTGAGCTGTACGAAGTCAATCCTAAATCAATTTAACCTTTTCTAAAGCATCCTGAACCAAGTCTGTACCCAATAGTCTCACCTCACCCAGTTCAAACCAACCCACGAAGGACCGGCACCGCCTACCATACAAAGCATCATACGGGGCCATCTGAATCCTCGACTGATAACTGTTGTTGTATGCAAACTCCACAAGTGGCAAAAACTGATCCCAATCACCCCCAAAATCCATCACACACGCACGAAGCATATATTCCAATATTTGAATAGTGCGTTCGGGCTGTCCGTTCGTCTGAGGGTGAAATGATGTACTCAACTCCACCCGAGTACCCAACTCATATTGTACGGCTCTCTAGAACCGCGATGTAAACTGTGTACCCTGGTCAGAGATGATAGATACCGGCATGCCATGAATCCTGAAAATCTCACAAATATAAACTTGAGCCAGCTGCTCCGAAGAGTAAGTAGTAACCACATGAATGAAATGAGCTAACTTGGTCAATCTATCCATAATCACCTAAACTGCATTGAACTTCCTCTGGTTGCGTGGGAGCCCAACAACAAAATCCATAGTAATCCACTCCCATTTTCACTCCAGAATCTCTAGCTTTTGAAGCAAACCACTAGGTCGTTGATGCTCATACTTCACCTGTTGACAATTTAGGCACTGAGCTACATATTCCACTATGTTCTTCTTTATCCACCTCCACCAATAATGCTGCCTCAAGTCCGAATACATCTTTGCGACATCTAGATGAATAGAGTATTGCGAACTGTGAGCCTCATGGAGAATCAACTCACGCAAGCCATCTAAATTGGGCACACATAACCTGCCTACCATCCGTAACACACCATCCTCTTCGATAGTGACCTCCTTGGCATCACCGTACTGAATCATGTACTTGGGGACAAGCAGACGGAGGTCATCATACTGACACTCTCTAATACGATCAAAAAGAGAACACTGAGAAACCACAGAAGCCAAAATTCTACTCGGCTCGGAGACATCCAATCTGACAAACTGGCTGGCCAAGGACTGAACATCCAAGGCTAATGGCCTCTCTGCTACCAGTAGATATGCTGAACTGCCCAAATTCACTGCCTTGCGACTCAAGGCATCGGCCACTACATTGGCCTTCCCGGGATAATATATAATGGTGATATCATAGTTCTTAAGCAACTCCAACCACCTCTGATGCCGCAAGTTAAGATCTTTCTATTTAAACAGATGTTGTAGACTCCGGTGATCATTGTAGACCTCACAAGGGACACCGTACAAATGGTGCCGCCAGATCTTCAAGGCATGAACAGTAGCTGCTAACTCGAAGTCGTGGACATGATAGTTCTTCTCATACACCGTCAGTTGTCTAGATGCGTAGGCAATTACCCTACCGTCCTCCATCAATACCGCGCCGAGACCAATGCGTGATGCATTACAATACACCGTATAGGACCCAGAACCAGTAGCCAAAACCAATATTGGGGTTGTAGTCAAAGCAGTCTTGAGCTTTTGAAATCTCTCCTCACACTCTTCGGTCCACCTGAACGGAGCACCTTTCCGGTCAATCTGGTCATAGGTGCTACAATAGATAAGAAACCCCCTACAAATCAGCGGTAATACCCTGCCAAGCCAAGAAAACTCCGGATCTCCGTAGCTGAGGATGGTCTGGGCCAACTCTACACTGCCTCAATCTTCTTCGGATCTACCTTGATCCCCTCACTCAATACTACATGACCCAAGAATGCCACTGAAGCTAGCCAGAATATAAACTTCAAAAACTTTGCATATAACTTCTTTTCTCTCAAGGTCTGAAGCACAGTCCTCAGGTGTTGCTCATGATCCTCCCGGCTCTAGGAGTACACCAGAATGTCGTCAATAAACACAATGACGAACGAGTCAAGATAGGGATGGAATACACTGTTCATCAAGTGCATAAATGTTGCTAGGGTGTTGGTCATCCCAAAAGACATCACAAGGAACTCGTAATGACCATACCGAGTCATGAAAGCAGTCTTCGGGATATCTAGCTCCCAAATCTTCAACCGATGATAGTTTGAACGCAAGTCGATCTTAGAGAACACTCTAGCACCCTGAAGCTGATCAAATAGGTCATCAATATGTGGCAATGGATACCTGTTCTTCACTGTAACCTTATTCAACTGGCGATAATCAATACACATCCGCATAGAACCATCCTTCTTCCTTACAAATAAGACTAGAGCACCCCAAGGAGACACACTGGGCCGAATGAATCCTTATCAAGCAACTCTTGCAACTGTTCCTTTAACTCTTTCAACTCTGCTTGGGCAATATGACAGGGTGAAATAGAAATGGGTTGAGTGCCCAGTAACAAATCAATACCAACGTCGATATCTCTGTCGGGTGCCCGGAAGATCCGCCAGAAATACATTTGGATAATCCCTCACTACCGGAACTAACTCGACGGTAGGGGTATCAACACTAACATATATCACATATGCCAGATGCGCATCACACCCCTTCTCAACCATCCGTTGAGCCTTAAGAAATGAAAAAACCCTGCTAGGAATATAATCTAGAGTACCTCTCTACTCTAACCACGGTAGACGTGGCATAGCCAATGTCACTGTCTTGGCGTGACAATCAAGGATAGGATGATAGGGCGACAACCTGTCCATGCCTAAAATAATATCAAACTCTACCATATTGCGCAATAATAAATTGGCTATGGTCTCAAAACCACTAAGAACAACCAAACACAACCGATACACATGGTCAATAACAATAGAATCCCCCATGAGCATACACACATAAATAGGAGAACTCAAAGAATCACGGGATACACCCTAATGCGCAGCAAAATAAGATAGCACATAGGAATAAGAGGTGCCTGGATCAAATAAGACTAATGCATCTCTATGACAGACCGGAATAATACCTGTGATGATAGAGTCCGATGCAACTGCCTCCATCCTAGCAGGAAGGGCATAATTCTAGCTTGGCCTCCCCCTCTAGGGCAACCTCTACCTACTCAACCTCCACCTCTAGCTGGCTGTGCAGGTGGAGTGGTAGCTGGTGCTGTAATCATAGCCTGAGGACCCGGTGGAGCACGCGGTGTCTGAGTAGCCAGTGGAGGTGCACCCCTCCTGAGCCTGGGCAATCCCTCACCATATGACAAGTGTCACCACACTCAAAATAAGCTCTCGGAGGACGTGCCATAATAACACTCCGCACGGCAGAAATATCATACCACAATAACACTCCATACGGTAGAAACCTCGTGCCACAATACCACTCCGCACGACAGAAACATCGTGCTACAGTAACACTCCACACGGTAGAAACCTCGTGCCACAGTAACCCTCATACGACATAAACCCCGTACCCTAATAACATTCCGCACGGCAGAAACCTCATGCCAGAGTAATACTCCGCACAAGAGGAACCTCGTGCCACAATAACACTTCGCACGACAGAAACCTCGTGCCACAACCAATCAGTTATCTCAAAAAAATCATGAAAACAACACATAACAAATGGAACGATGAAATTACAGCAATGAATCCTACAGTTAAAGAATGAATACTAAATCCAAGAAAGCGGGTAATTCAACTAAGCATGTTACACAAATTGCAAGTAAGAGATAAGAGACGTAGACATGTGACATTATGCTAAACATGATGACTACACGTGCTAGAGTAACTCAATTACGGGAATAAAAAGGAACTACTTAGCAAAAAAATAGATTTTCAACATTTAGCACGAGTACGTCCTCGTCACCTCGTGTACACGGTCTTCACGTATTGCAATTTACCATAACAGTACCAAATCCTTAGGGTAATTTCCCCCACACAAGGTTAAACAAGTCACTTACCTCAAACCTTGCTCGCTCAATCAATAAGAAGGCCTTTCCCTCGATTTTTCAACTCCGATCGGCTCAAATCTAGACAAAACAATTATATACTGTAAATATAACTATAAGAAACCAATTTAAATAATGAAACTACGACTTTAGCAAAGAATTGAAAAATCAACCCAAAAAGTTACCCCGATCCCACGTCTCGGAACCAGACCAAAATTACAGAAACCGAACACCCATTTGATATCAAGTCCAAGCATACAAAAATTACTTAAATCCGACCTCAAATCATCTTTCAAATCCCCAAATGTTAGCCTAAGAAGTCTTTCAAAAGTTTCCCCAAATTTCCCACTAAGAACACTAATTAAATGATGGAAACAACAATAGATTCGTGGGAATTCATCAAAAATGAGTCAAGAATCCTTACCCCAAATGTTTTCTCTGAACATCCCTCAACTATTTGCCTCAATCCGAGCTCTATATCTCAAAATATAAAGAAAAATGAAAAACCCTTAGTTTTAATCCTTCTGCCCAGCAATTTCCGCTTTTACGGACAGAAATTCCGCTACTGTGGTACCGCACCTGTGGTTAAACCTACGTATATGCGGAGCTCACTTAAGCTCCCAGACTTTGCACCTGCACACCAAAATCCACATCTGCGGAAGTGCTTCTGCGCCCACTCGTCCGCTTCTGCGGATACCCTGACCACTTCAGCTTCCTCACTCTCCACTTCTGCGATCATCCTCCATAGGAACGACTCCGCTTCTGTGACTTCCTTGTCGTACTTGCGACCACTGGCCATTCTTTTCAATCTCGCTTCTCCGCTTGCCCTCTTACTTTTGCGAGCACGCACCTGCGATCAAACTTACGCAGGTGCGGCCACACCAGAATTGGTGCACTTCAACCATTCTTTAAATTTCAAACTAGATCCATTAACCATCTGAAACCACCTCGAGATCCCCGGGGCCTTAACCAATCACTCTAACAAGTCCTAAAATATCATATAAACTTAGTAGAGCCTTCAAATCACATCAAACAATGCTTAAAACGCGTATTACGCATCGATTCAAGCCTAATGAACTGTAGAACTTTTAACTTCTGCATTCGATGCCAAAACCTATCAAATCACGTCTAATTAACCTCAAATTTTGCACACAAGTCATAATTTACATTACGGACCTACTCTCACTTACAAAATAAAGATCCGACCCTGATATCAAAAAGTCCACTCCCGGTCAAACTTTCCAAAAATCATCCAACTTCCTAACTTTCGCCAGTTAATGCCGAAGTGACCTACGGACCTCCAAATTAACATCCGAACACGCTCCTAAGACCAATATCACCCTATGGAGTTATTGGAACCTTCAAAACTCTATTCCGGAGTCGTATTTACATAAATCGAACAACATTTAATTCCTACGACTTAAAATTCTATTTAGGGACTATACATTAGTGTCTATCAAAATGTAAAGAAATAAGGAAAGAACGGAATAGAATGGGACTCCGAGGTCTGCGGACGCAGGCAGGTATACCTTGAAGTCTTCAAGCAGCAGCACAACATTCTAATATCGAGGCTGAGAGGATACACCTAGATCTGCACACAAAACATGTGCAGAAGCGTAGAATGAGTTCACCACAATGGTACCTAATAAGTGCGAAGCCTAACCTCGGTAGAGTAGTGACGAGGTCAGGGACCTACTAGGAATAATAGGAAAAAAAACAAGGCAAGAGATATAATAATGTAATGAGATGGCAGAGAAGTGTAACAATAGAAAGTCACATAAGATAACAACCCGGAATTCAAGAAGACAACTACAAAACGTAAGGAAACAAGAATCTTATAAGTTAAAAACAACAACAACAACAACAATACCGCAAATAGATATAAACAAAAGGGGTGCTCCTGAGGTACCACCTCGTAGTCCCAAAAGTACATATCTCACAACAGCACGGCAGAAACCTCGTGCAAATAATGATAACCGCATGGCAAAACCCTCGTGCCTCAATAACACTCCGCACGGCAGAAACACCGTACCACAATAACACTCCACACGATAGAAACCTCATGCTACAATAACACTCCGCACGGCAGAAACCTCATACCATAATAACACTCCGCACGGCAGAAACCTCGTTCCACAGTAACACTCCGCACGGTAGAAACTTCTTACCATAGTAACACTCCGCACGACAGACATGTGACATTAGGCTAAACATGATGACTACACGTGCTAGAGTAACTCATTTAAAGGAATACAAAGGAACTACTTAGCAAAAAAATAGATTTTCAACATTTAGCCCGAGTACGCCCTCGTCACCTCGCGTAAATGGCCTTCACGTATTATAATTTACCATAACAGTACCAAATCCTAAGGAGAATTTCCCCCACATAAGGTTAGATAAGTCACTTACCTCAAACCTTGCTCGCTTAATCAATAAGAAGGCCTTTCCCTCGATTTTCCAACTCTGATCGGCTCGTATCTAGCCAACTAAAAACACTAAGTAAATGATGGAAACAATAATAGATTTGTGGGAATTAATAAAAAACGAGTCAAGAATCCTTACCCAAATATTTCCTCCGAAAATCCCTCAAACTTTCGCCTCAATGCGAGTTCTATATCTCAAAATATGAAGCAAAATGAAAGACCCTCAATTTTAAACCTTCTGCCTAGCAATTTCTGCTTTTTGCGGACAGAAATTCCGCTTCTGTGGTATCGCACATGCGGTGAAACCTTCGCATCTGCGGAGCTCACTTAATCTTCTAGACTTCGCATCTACGCACCAAAATCCACATATGTGGAGTCCCCCTCTACCTTGACTATTCTATTTTTCTTATCTTTTTACAGATACTGATGTATAGAATTATGCAAAACTTTTATTCAGAGCTTGGGACTAGTATTCGATCTTGGGAGTTGTATATACTGAGTTACAGATTTCATATTATATAGTTGCCGAGTTTTGAGACTTTATTCATAATTTCAGTTTTTTCTGTATGAATGTTAGGATTATCTAGTCTTAGAGATTGGGTACAATTACGACATCCTACGGGGGAAAATTGGGGTCATGACAATTTCAAGTATAGTTTATGATATCGTCCCACAAAGATTGGAGAATCTAAGCTACAACTTGTAATATTTTGACTACTATTTGAGAGAATTAAATTGATGAAAGGTGTTAGATTCAACAAGGGACTCTGAACTTGGAATTCCTTGCTTATGAATTTGTTAGATTCAACAAGGGACTCTGGACTTGAAGTAATTTCTGTTTTTTTATCAACAAAGTAATCGTTGAAGGGAACCACCACATAAGAACAGTAGGGTCATGGTAACATTTTTAGATATAGTCATTGATGAGCTTACCAAAATCAATAGGAAGTCGATAACAAAAAGCAAACAATAGAGTGAGTCTAGGTAAAGAAACTATAGACAAATCAATACTGGGAATTAGTCTAGTGCTCAAGAAAGTCAGCAATGGCTTTGCCTCATTTCTTAGGTTGTTTCCAATGAGATAAGATTATTACCTATTGATGTAAAACTTCAACCAGCACCATAAGGACATAGCCATTTTTCTACTAATTCCAAATCTGAAATATTAAAAAATTGAGTTGTACCACTGTCATCCACTGTAGAGAAAGAGAACATGATGTTAATATCATTTGGAGATAAATCTATTGTTATCCCAAGTACAATAGAAATGTTATTGGTTTCATCTAAATTTTTGTAGAGGGTCAAGCTGAATTGTCGAGGTGATTTTGCAGATTCTACCATTTAAAGAATTTAATAATTTGCACAATAAATGGTTTTTCCATTCCATCTTTTTTGTTGAAAAATAACCATGTTTCTTGAATTTCAAATCGAAAAGGGTTCTCAGAGGCCCAAAGATATAAAGATAAACTTGAGGTGTTAAAAGCCATGTGAAAGAGAAAATATTAGGTTGTGTGGTTGTGATGAAAAGTTTAGTGTAAATAAAAGGAAAGTTCTCCTTTATAATCTTGAATTAGTTTCGTGCGCTAACATCCTTTGCAGGTACTGAAATCATTCAACTACTCACACTTAAAAGATTTATTCCATCTCTCCTCCTTTTATTATTTTTTCTTTTTTATTTTCTATTTTTTTCCTTATATATCAAAGTCTTTTTTTTTATAGTTTACGATATATATGACAATATTTATGAAAATATGATACTTATATAAACACACACAACCTTTTCTGTTGTGCCAATGGTGACAACCTGTCATTTGTCATCAATAGTTTTTATTTTTCTTTCCCTAAAAGGAAGGTGTGATCTCTCCTACCTTTTATAAATGCTGAAATGCATACCAATATATATATATATATATATATATATCCTAAAATAAATTATTAGGAATTTATTTTTCAGACTTTATTTAATTTTTATTTTCAGACATTATTTTGATATCAGAGCCCATTGATCTTTGAATTTTATAAGTTCATGTGACAACATAACCTTATAAAATATATAAGATATCATAATCAAGCAAGGTATAATACAATAAAAGAAGTTAAGGTAATTAAACATGTAAGATAGCATTTACAAAAGATAGAGAACTTGGATCCGCTATTCTTTTGGAGCTATATGCTATACTAGAGGATATAAAAATAAATGAAGAATTCGTAAGGCAGTTGGAACATAAAATAAGTTTTATTCCATATATATATATATA
>AWOL01S0281274.1:5977-28173 GCA_000715115.1 Nicotiana otophora
AGCCCGAGCCAGAAAGAGTCAAAGATGCCTTACTTCGAGGCGGGGAGGCTACTGAGGAGGCGATCGAGGCCTGTGCAAAATTCGAGCGCGAGGCTCCCCGAAAAAAAGACAATGCCTCTAAAGACCCACTTGGGACATTAGTGATCGGGGACTCCTGCTCATTCCCTCCAGTTCCGGATTCGATGATACGTGATGCTCGAGCTGTGCATGCTTGTTATAGAGAGGGGGCCCACGGTGAGGAATACTTTTTCCATGGCTATTTCGCTGATGTGAAAGATGTCACCGGTTTGGATGATTTGGACGTACCAAGGAAGAACTCGATTGAGGCATCCTAGAGCTATACACTGACTAACCAATTCCCGTCCCCCAACGTTGACCTCGATCGTAAGCGGCCTCTTATCATCTTGATCTCGAAAGATACTCAAGTTTTCTCTACTCCCATAGGGGTGGCAAGCTATCTTCGATGCTTGGTCACTGAAGAGGACCAGGCAAAAATGGATGCAGGGACGTTGCTTGTTTGTTCAACTAGGCCGAGCATACTCTAAATCGGGTAAGTTTAAGGGATGTTATCTTTTTATGACTTTGAATTGTAGATATCTCTAACATTTACTTCCTTTCTCGTAGGCTTCAGTGTTGTACCACGAGGCCTTTTTTCGAATCCGAGAGGAACGCAAGGCTAAGGTTCGGGGCCTCACGAAGAAATATGATACTTACAAGCTTCTTAGTGTAAAGCTTCAAGTAGACCTAGTGGAGGCTCGAGAAGAGCATGCCGAGATGGATGAGCAGGTATTCTGAGTTCCTCGTGATAGCGAGGCTGAGTTAGATATAACGACTAACAATCCATTTCTGCAGGTCCGACAAAGGTTCAAATATATCACGGACTTCCAAAAGAAAATAGATGAAATGCGAGCCGAGGCTGAAGAGTTCAAGGGATGCATCGACATTCTGGCAACACAGAAGCAAATCGCTCAAGCAGATCCGGATTCGGCCAAGTCATAGCTTCTATATATAAAAAAGAATGCCTCGGTTAAGGCGAAGAAGGTCGAGGAGCTCGAGTCTAATTTAACAAATTTGGTCAAAGAGCTCGAGGTTTACAGATCTGAAGTGGCCGTGGCCAATTCTAAGGCCCAAACTACTTCGGTCCAATACAGAGTCAATGTCGAAGCCACTCTCGAGCAGGCCAGGGGCATGGTGGATCATTCAAAGTGGCAGGCCCGAAAGGAGGTTCTCGAAGGGGTCACTGAGCAAATTTTTGACATATCTGCCGAACTCGAGATCGCCAAGACTGAGGAAGCAAAGGCTCGAAAGTTAGAATTTCCTAAATAGGCTTCCGAGAATACGAGCGGATCTGGTGGAGAAGACTCTGAGGGTGAAGAAACTTCCTCTAATAATGACCGTGCTGCTTAGGCCTAGTAATTTTCATTTTTTCTTCGAGGCCTATCGGCCTTTGTAAAGAATTGTTTTTGATCGGGCCATGCGGCCCTTGTAAGGAAAACTTTGATATATGAAAATATTTTTCTTTCCATGGTTCCCGAATCCGTTTTCTTTTAGTTATTTTATGCAAATGTCAAAGTACTTTAGCGCAAAGTTATATGGTTGTATTCAATGGTCTCAGATCGGAAATTCGAACTTAACATGAGGCAGTTTCCGATAAATCGGAGCCGAGTGAGATCATTTATCTGGACTCAGAATAAGGTAGTCTTTGAATTTGATGTTTGAGTAGAATGTTATCTCGAATTCGAAATCAGGTGGCCCTTAGGCTCAAAAAATAGTTCCCGAGCGGGAATTTATTCGAACTAGAGTTAGTAGTCTAGTAAGAGTGATATTTCGAACGAGTAGTGAGAATAGCCCTTAGGCTTTCGTATTTCGCCGATTTGGCCTTTGTAGAACGATCGTTTTAACATATATAAGGCTTTCTACCCTTTTTGGCTTTCAAGAATTCATGTTCGCAAAGGTTGTAATGCCTTAGCATGAAATAATGAAGTCATGTTCGAGAGTTCGAACAAATTCTTGCTTTAATTGCCTTTCTGGGTTAAGGGTTATCGGAGTTCGATATTTATTGACGTTGTTTCTCAAAAATATCTTAATTATTAGGATTCTGCCTAGGGTAGCCTTTTACAACCGGTTGTGAAAAAGTTTGAAGGCTTGTTTTGTTACGGAATTCAGACGTCTCTGAGCCGTGTTAATTTGGTCGTAGCCTTTTAATTCGGAATTTTCCCCTTGGGCTTATTTTCACGGAAAACTTTGAGCTTGCCCTAATTATCAGTCCCCGAGTGGGGTGGCCGTGGCCTATAAAAATTGACGTTTGCCTTTTTAAGGTCTTATAATCTCGAGGTTTTAATAATTCTATCTCTTCTATTTATGTTGTCTATTTTTTGGATGGCAGTTCCCGAGTGTGGGGTTAGTTTTTCGAACTTCAGTTGTGATCGTCCCTTAAGCCTATTTACAAAATAGATCAAAAGTATGAAATTGTAAAGTAAATTGTTTTTAAGGCATGAGATATTTGGCAAGGAAAAATTACTTCTCTTAATAGATACACGCGTGCATGTTTGATGTTAGGGCTTGAGCAACCTATATGGGCAGGGTTCACTCGACCGTTTGGTCCTTACAAAATTTACCTATCGAGACCCTGTTGTCGCGAAGTGATTTCCTTGCAACAAAGTTGACATTCGAGGGTGATGCCCCCCAGTATTCGAGGTTGATTATAGAGAATCCTCGGATATTGTTGAATTGTTCTACGTTAGCACGAACAATGGTTGCCTCGTTAAAAACCTCACCGAAAAAAATCCATTTGGGACAAAAACCGGTCTAAGAAAAAAAGAGTGCAATGCGTGCTTTCAAACCTAAAGACTCTGTGTTGAAGAATCCATCGCCGTCCTCGATCGAAAACCTGCAATTGGTTAACTTAAAATATAAATAAAAATGGAGAAGGTTTTACCTTAGCAGTAGTATCGCTTTAGGAGTGATACATTCTAATTGTTTGGTAATTGTTAGTCGTTCATCGTGTCGAGTTTGTAGGATCCCTTTCCGATGATATCGAGGACCTGATATGGCCCTTCCCAATTTGGACCCAATTTTCCTTCATTCGGGTTTCTGGTGTTGAGGGTGACTATCCTTAGCTCCAAGCCCCCAATTTTAAAGTATCGAAGATTGGTTCTTCTATTGTAGTACTTTTCGATCCGCTGTGTTTGTGCGGCCAATCGAAAGAAGGCGGCCTCGCGTCTTTCATCCAATAATTCTAAGCTCGTATTCATGGCCTCGTTATTCGATTCCTCTGTTGCATATCGAAACCTGAGGCTAGGTTTCCCGACCTCGACCGGTATGAGAGCTTCAACAGGGTGCCAAAGAGAACGGTGTTGCCCTCGTGCTGGATTTTGACATCGTGCGGTACACCCAAAGAACCTTGGGCAATATCTCTCTCCATTTTCCCTTAGCGTCGGTCAATCTCTTTTTAAGATTTTGAATGATGGTTTTGTTGGTCGATTCGGCTTGTCTATTCCCGTTGGGATGGTATGGCATTGATAGAATCCTTTTATTCTAGTGATCATCGAGAAATTTAGTCACTTTGTTGCCGATGAATTGTTTCCCATTGTCTCACTCAATCTCGGCAGATATCCCAAATCAACATATAATGTGGTCCCAAATGAAGTCTATGACTTTTTTTTCTCTGACTTTCTCGAAAGCCTGTGCTTCAACCCACTTAGAAAAATAATCATTCATAAATAAAATAAAGTGAGCTTTACATGGAGCTAATAGTAGAGGGACGAGATGTCCATTCCCCATTTCATGAACGGCCATGGGGATAAGACCGAGTGGAGATGGTCCCCGGGCTGGTGAATCATCGGCGCATACCTTTGGCATTTGTCGCATTTTTGGACGAACTCTTTGGTATCCTTTTCCATATCAACCCAATAATACCCTGCTCTAATAACTTTGTGAACTGCTGATTCGGCACCGGAGTGGTTCCTACAAGCACCTTCATGAATCTCCCGCAGGACATATCGCCAATGGCCCATCGAACATCCTCCTAAATAGCGTTCCATCCTCGGCTAAGGTAAACCGTGTTGCCTTCGTGTGTAGAGTACTTGACTCCTTCGGATCT
Organism: Nicotiana otophora; assembly: GCA_000715115.1. Taxonomy (NCBI): domain Eukaryota; kingdom Viridiplantae; phylum Streptophyta; class Magnoliopsida; order Solanales; family Solanaceae; genus Nicotiana; species Nicotiana otophora. The sequence goes on from AWOL01S0281274.1 coordinate 10,080, forward strand.
GATGGGAGTTTCCCATTCTTTATGTATTCAATGTACTTGTTTCTCCAATCCCAGGTCAAGCATGTAGAGTTTATTTCGGCGTGGCCTTCTTCGATTACTGTTCTCTAGAGTTGTACAACAGTCCCTGAGTTAAGTTCTTCATCCTCGACCAATGATTCCAAGTTTGCAAGGGCATCGGCCTCGCTGTTATGTTCCCGAGGTATGTGTTGTAAGGTCCACTCTTTTAACCGGTGCAAAGTTACCTGTAGCTTGTCCAAGTGTCTTTGCATTCAATCTTCTAGGACTTTGAAAGTTTTGTTGACTTGGTTTACCATAAGTAGAGAATCACATTTGGCCTCGATGACCTCTTCTCCCAAACTTTTAGCCAGCTCGAGACCTGCAATCATGGCCTCATATTCGGCCTCATTGTTAGTTAACTTTGAAGTTCTGATAGATTTTCTAATTATGTCACCCGTGGGTGGCTTCAAAACGATGCCCAACTCGGATCCTTTCACATTCGAAGCGCCGTCTGTAAAGAGGGTCCACACCCCCGATGACGTACCCAATTTTAATAATAGTTCCCTTTCGACCTCGGGCACGAGGGCTGGTGTGAAGTCGGGCACGAAGTCTACCAAGATTTGAGATTTGATGGCCGTTCGGGGTTGATTCTTGATATCATACCCGCTGATAACGACGACCCATTTGGCCAGTCTACCCAAAAGTTTGGATTTGTGCAAAATATTGCGAAGGGGATAGTTAGTTACAACACAAATCTGGTGGCATTGAAAATATGGTTTTAATTTCCTTAAGGCGCTTATTAATGCGAGCGCCACTTTTTCTAAGTGTGGGTACCGAGTCTCAGCCTCACCTAAGGTTCGACTAACATAGTAAACAGGGAATTGCGTACCTTGCTCTTCGAGACTACTAAGTATAAGTAGAGTTGCTCATCCACTTTCGGGGTGTGAAGCTGCGGCGGGCTCGACAAGTATCGTTTTAATTCTTCCAAGGCCTACTGACATTCTAGGGTCCATGCAAAATTGTTTTTCTTCCTAAGCAACGAGAAGAATCTGTGACTCCAGTCTGAGGACCTCGAAATAAATCGCCCCAGGGCGGCTATGCGCCCGGTTAGCCTTTGCACGACCTTTACATTATCTATGACCTTGATATTATCGATAGCTTTGATTTTATTAGGGTTAATCTTGATTCCCCGATTGGACATCATAAAGCAGAGAAACTTGCCCGAGCCAACCCCGTATGCGTACTTTTCTGGGTTGAGCTTCATATTATACTTCCTCAATATATCGAAGGCTTCCTGCAAATGCTTTAAATGGTCCTCTTCTCGTAGGGACTTAACTAGCATGTCATCAATATAAAATTCCATAAATTTCCCTATTTGTTCTTCGAATATTAGATTTACTAGGCGTTGATAAGTTGCACCAACATTTTTTAGTCCGAACGATATTACGTTATAACAATAGGTGTCGTATTTAGTGACGAACGAAGTCTTTTCCTACTCCTCCGAGTTTATCTGTATTTGATTGTACCCGGAGTAGGCATCGAGAAAATTGAGAATCTCGTGGTCGGCCATGGCATCGATCATGCGATTGATATTCGGTAAAGGAAAAAATTCCTTAGGGCAGGCCTTGTGCAAGTCCTCTACGCACATTCTAAGTTTATTTCCTTATTCGAGATTACCGCTACGTTTGCTAGCCATTAAGGATACTTTACTTCCCGAATGGATCCTTTTTTGAGAAGTTTGGTTACCTCTTCCTTGATGAAGGCATGTTTGATCTCGGATTGGGGCATTCGTTTTTGCTTCACCTGAAGGAAATTTGGATCCAGACTCAACTTGTGAGTGGTAATTTCTGGCGGGATCCCTGTCATATCGAGGTGGGACCAGGAAAAACAATCCATATTAGCTTTAAGAAATTGAATAAGTTTTTTCTTGAGCTTAGGAGTTAATCTCGTGCCCAGGTATACCTTTCAATCGGGCAGATGCTCGATCAGTATGATTTGTTCCAGCTCTTCAACTATTGATTTTATGGCATCAGAATCATCGGGGATTATGAAGGATCGGGGTATCATATAGTCATCATTCTCATAAATTTCTCGTTCCTCCGATTGGGCCGAGGCTGGCGACTGTGGTTGCTATTTGACTTCTAGCTCTCCCTTTGTTGATGAAAGTGCCGATACCGGTGTTACCTCATCGATCGCAAACATCTCCTTGGCAGTGTGTTGCACCCCGTGCACTATTTTGATTCCCTCCGACGTCAGGAACTTTAGAACTTGGTGAAGGGTCGAAGGCACTGCCCTCATGTTATGGATCCAAGGCCTTCCGAGCAGGGCATTATACCTCATGTTGCCCTCTATTACATGGAACTTTGTTTCTTGGATGGTCCCGACCACATTCATTGGCAAGATAATCTCACCTTTGGTGCTTTCACTCGCCATATTGAAGTGGTTAAGTACTCGAGTTGCTGGCACAATTTGATCTTCTAGGCCGAGTTGTTCTACGAACCTCGATCGAATAATATTGGCCGAGCTACCTGGATTAATCAAAACATGTTTTACTTGAACTTTATTCATAAGTACAGATATTACCAATGCATCGTTATAAGGTCGTTTGATCCCTTCCGCATCCTCGTCGTTGAAAGACAAAGTCTCTTATGGTAGGTAATCTCATGCTCGCTTTTCTCTTATGATCGTCACTTTGGTGCGTTTAAATACTGTCTTTGTGGAATATCGACCCCTGCTACGATCATATGAATCATGTGTTGTGGCTCTTCCTGCTCGTTCTGCCTATTTGAATCTCTGTTTTTAAAGTGATTCTTGGCTCGATCACTTAAGAATTCTCGAAGGTGCCCCTCGTTGAACAATCGGGCTACTTCCTCCCTTAGCTGTCTGCAATATTCTATTTTATGGCCATGGGTACCATGATACTTGCATATTTGGTTGGTCAAGGTCATCTAGTATCTTTGATACGTCGAATGGCCGACACTATGCCAGAAGCATCTACGTTAAAGTTATATTCTGACAATCGAGGTGTTTATTTAGATCCTGCATTACTTACTATCAAAACCATTCTTACTCATGAGCCCTCGGGAGCTCTTTCCTCGGTCATTCCTTCTATCATTTCGAACGGGTTTCTTACAGGGCCATTATCTCTCCAATCTCCACCGTACGACTGATATCGATCTCTGTTCGACCGCAATTCCCGGTCGAAGTCTCTTTTAACTCTTTCCACGGGCCTGTTAGGATAAACCGAACCGGTTGGAGCCCCCAATTGATCATCCTCGACCCTGATCTTCGACTAAAACCGATTATACACATCGGCCCAAGTGACAGCTGGAAACTCGATCAAATGCTATTTCAGTTTTTGTGAAGCTACGGAACTTCGAGCATTGAGGCCTCGTGTAAAGTCTTGAACGGCCCAATCGTTGGTGACCGGTGGAAAATCCATCCATTCCATTTGGAACCAAGACACAAATTCCCTGAGCATCTCGTTGTCTTTTTGTCTTACTTTGAAAAGGTCCAATTTTCTTGTGGCTACCTTGATAGCTCCGGCGTGTGCCTTTACAAAAGAATCTGCAAGCATAGCGAACGAATCAATAGAATCAAGTAGTAAATTATGGTACCATATAATAGCTCCTTTTGATAGAGTTTCCCCGAACTACTTCAGCAATACAGACTCAATCTCGTCATCTTCCAAGTCTTTTCCCTTAATGGCACATGTGTATGAGGTAACGTGTTCGTTTGGATCTATTGTTCCGTTATATTTCGGGATCTCGGCCATACGGAACCTCTTGGGGACTGGCTTCGGAGCGCACTTGGGGGAAAAGGTTTTTGGACAAACCTTTTGGAATCAAGTCCTTTCAACACCGGTGGTGCCCCCGGGATTTGGTCGACCCTGGAATTTTAAGTTTCCACTTTCTTATCATTTTCCTCAATTCGTTTTTCTCCTGTTTCGATTCACTTCGTCATATTCTCGAGCATCTTTATGGTAGAAGGATTGGTCTCCGGTTCTCCTCCATTTGATTTCTTTGATACCGATTCGGCTCTATGAACAATTTCTTGCGATGGATCGATCTCAATCCTGCTTGGTGCACGATTTTGATTCTGAAGTTATGCTATTGCAGCTTGTTGAGTCTGCAACATTTCGAATATCATTCGAAGGATAATCCCGCCTTCTCCACCGCTTTGTGCATTTTGTTCAGCTGATCGAGCATCTTTGTGGACGCTATTTTTAGGATCAGCACCCAAATTCCCATTAATAGCAATATGGGAGCTGACATCGATTAGATCCACGGTCGGAGCTCCATCGGGTTTTACTGGAGGTACTCCATTTCCTGGGGCGGCTATGTTGTCATTCTCGCCATAGAGACCAATGCCATCGTCTGTGTGTGTGGGTTCTACTTGAGAGTTTGACATGTTAATCCTAGAATCAAAGACACTTCAAAGAAGAAGCGTAAAATTATGTGTGTTACGAAAAATTATACCAAACAATTACTATTATCCTTAGCCCCACGGTGGGCGCCAAACTGTTTCCCTTTAAAATCGGACAACAATTAAACTTATAAGTGGTTTTAAGGACATGTGATTTCACTTGGCACAAACTGATAAATGTCAGAATTAATGCTAGGGATTAATTGTAAATAAAGCTAACCAATGCGATGAACAACCACGGACCTCGAGCTAGACCACCCTCAAACCACCTAAATATGCTATTAAAAAGTATAGACTTTAACAACAGAGCTTGCAAGAGAAAATATGATATATTACCTTGTTATACATGAATGTATGATGGTTACAAAATGATTAAGACCCTCTTTATATAGTAGAGGAATCATATTTAGGGTATAATTCTAATTACATAAGTAAATCTCATGATAAGCTAAATATCCGATCCTAACTCGATATGTGTCGAGATTCCCGCCACAATCCTCGCCCGATCACGGATATCTCGGCTTTCTGTTATTCGACGTAGCAGGCCTCCTTCGATCTTGCTCAATCTCTTTCTCGCTTCGGTTTTGAATTGACCTCGATCCTAATCGGCCATTGATCCACGAGCTTACCAATCCATCTCCATACCATGTTCCGATATAACTAGGGTCGGGCCTTGATCTTCTGTCCCAATTTCGGTTAGTCGTATGAAATTAGGCAAGCCCGATTATGACTGTATGCACCTATTCCAGTTGATTTCAGGTCAAAATCGACTACTTTCAATCGGTTATTTTGGGCAGTGTTTAGTAGTGCATAAGGAATGAACGCACCTTAATGTGCTTGAACTGTGTTGAGATAGTGATTATCATTTAATGATTATCAAAATAGGGATATTATTATTGTTTAAATTGTAGAAGACGCTTTTGGTTGACCAAAAATATAGATCTTGGTTCTAACTAATTAGATTTAAATAAAGAAGAGTCAATCTTAGCTAATGATAATATCCTAAGGACAAATCTATCGGTTTTATGACAAATAACTTATGTATTTGTTTAGATGGCAATGAATGTAAGCAATGATATCAGTATTCAATGATCCAAAAAGATGGAATATGGTGTTAAATAGTAATAAATAGCAATAAATGGCATTTATGTAAATACAAATATGTGAGTCACCCGAAAAGGGGTGAGATATATGGATATCCTTTCTGACAATGATAAATAATTGATGAGCCTTTTGAACACTCAGGTTATTCTTGGATCCAGTGGAAAGAATAGACAAGAATTTTAGCAAAAACGTTGTTTTTGAATGCTTGTAATAAGGCCAGATTCTCTCTATAAAGTCAAAGTATTTCTTACAAATGAATATCTCATGTCCCCGATCATTGTGTCTCTTTCTACTTATAGGTAGCATGTTCCTAGAAACCCTAATAGTACAGGTGCAGAAAATATACACTAGAATATTCTCTTTATTGTCCTATCTTGAAACTAGCCGTTATAACTCTATCACGGATGCTCGACCTCGACCTTGATCTTTGACGACTCCTTGACCCTGATTCTTGCTAACTCTTCGACCACAACCTCCATTGTTTCTAGAACCACTTCCACCTTAGGAGGGCCTTCGTTGGAGTCGTATTGGCAACACATAGCAACCTGTGAATGCCTCCTTAATGCTAACATGACTTAATCATATTTGAGATAATTTTTGATCCATACAATTGGTCCCTCCGCTTATTGAGGTTGTCCTTGTAGGTAAGCTTAATGAGCGGATAATGTCGTTTTCGGTCAAGCTTATCGAGTAAGCCGCACGAGTCGTAATCGTCGCATCGAGCAGACCACGTGGCCCTCTGTGGGCTGTATGTTTTAAATATCTTTCCCGGGCGATTTGTTAGAGTTATCTTGTCCAAGGAATAGAGTGACGTCATGAAATCTAGCATCATTATGACGCATATTTACGATATGTTGCCTTGATTCCTGTGTGACCCTTGATTTGATATGCCGTTTCGATGCTTGTGCCAATTATGACGAGCCGTTTTTGGGTTTAGTGCCATGATATCTATAAATTGTGGGTTTTGGACTCTAGTTTGAAGTTTATTCCTCCTAACTTTCCAGAGCATCACTCTTCTTGCCATTTTATTCTCTAAACGTCCTTTCCTCACTCTGCTGCCTTACTCCATCTCCATTATTTCCTACTCGTTATTCTCCTTTCCTACTTTGCACCATGTCTAACTTACCATCAGACGCTGGTGAAGGGAGCTGTATTCCTCCTTTAATTGTTGTGTTTCTTTATCATGGGGAGTGTGCTTCCGCCATTGTTGATGATGTAGCATTCCCTTCAGTGGAGAAAATAATCCCCCGCAATCGTAACTCTAGGTCCGACCTCACCATATCACCTGAAATCGCGCCTGGAATCTTTCATTCGACGATGACGCCTAAGGAATAGGCTGAACTCAAGGCCGAATTCGGCCTTCCAACCATGTCGAATTGATCCCTGTTGGCGAGGACGTAGTACATGTTCATTGCCCCGGATACTGCGTGCTATACACTTATCCTTTCCTCATCGGTTTTTCATTCCCCCTTCTTCCATTGGTGGAGGAATTATGTCATCACTACGGTGGCTGCCTCGCTCAGCTTGCGTCGTACGTCTATAAAATTATTAGGATGCTGACCAAATTTGCTGAGCTGCCTAGGGTCGAACTGACGCTGCAACATTTGGTTCATCTCTTCGCCCCTAGCTTCTGTAGGGGACGATGTTGAAACTTCGCCATCATGGAGGCAAATATTTGGTGGTGAAGACATACGATAAGGCCAATCGCCAGTTCTGGCTTAATGTTTTCTACTTTAGGACCGAGGACGTGGTGACTAACATTGATGGCTTTCCAAAGACTTGGAATTACAAATATAAGTGCTTGTTTTTTGTTTGCGTTCTTTTACTTACTTGGAGTTGGTTCAAGGACTTTTTCTTTCCTTGTAGCAAACACTCAGCCTCCCCTTCTAGTCATGCATATTTTTTATTGGGTCAACCAAATCCTCCGCCACATCGTAGGGATCCGCGACTGGCCGAGCTTTATCAAGAAGTTCAGACAGATTCTTCCTTTGACAGGTAACTTTCCATGTTAGCCCGTGATCGTTCCATTTTTCATTGTATGTCGACTCGTTTTACTGACTTAGACGTTTGTTTCTTTCTCAGGTAGGATGTCTTCTAGAATGAGTCGGGCAAGGATGCCATCATTTCGGAGGAAGGCTGGTACCCCTTCGACTTCTACCCCTATTGCGACTACTGCCACTTCTATGCCGACCCCTTCCTCGGCCGCCACAGTCTAAGAACATGCCCCTGTTCCATCCCCTACTTATGCTCCTTAACTCCTTTCACTGATTGATGAGGATGATAATATCTCTCCTGATGACAGTAGTCTAGTGCCTCGTAAGAGGAGAGCTAGGGATGCAGGAGGAGAAAGGCCAGTAGTCGTCAACTTGGAATAAGATGACTTTGTTCTTCGAGAGACAGCCACAATGCATGTTGGAGAGAGCACCGAGGTGGGATCCGAGGTTCCACACTTGTAGGAGAAGAACACAAGTGCTTCGATGTGTCCCGCGAGGGAGACGGTCGAGGGAGGGATGCATGATGACGGTCTCACCCTTCCAAGATAGGAGGAGGCCTCGTATTTTAGGGTCACAGTGGAGGTCCCCTCCGTGGCTTATGCCAGAGAGAAGGCCGTTGCTGAAGAGGACGTCAGATCCGACTCCAATATGGATATGGACGAGTTGAGGATGATCGACGAGGGACTCACTCAACTCGACGTGAGGTTGTAAGGGGGCTCCAGGACTATTACAATCCCAATGTATCATAATCTTCTTGTAAACACTGAGGAAGTAGTCCCTTCCCTCGATCCCATTTGTTTTGAGGTTGAGGGTACGACCCTCGAGACGATAAACGATAGCACTCTATCGAATAACATTGATGGTCTTGCTCTACGGGTATGTACGACTATCGTCTGTTCTTTTCCTCATGCTTTGATTTCTTTCATAAGTTCTAATTCCTTTTATTTGCTTTACAGGCGGTTATTATAGAGATTGAGAGTGCTCGCCGGGAGAAAAAATGTAAAGACATTTACTTGAAGCTGAAGGACAAGTATACCACGTGCCTTAGGAAGTACCGAGTGCTCCGGTGTTGGCTTAGCAAAGGCGGCGACATGCAGGTCCTGAGGGAGGACTTGGAGAAGAGGGACGAGGAGGTGATGCGGGTTGTGGAGAAATGAAGCATCCTCGAAGGGACGTTAAGGAGCAAAGAGTCGGAGCTTGAGCTTAGCAGGGGCATAGAGGCCCAATGCAGCGATCTCCAAGCCCAAGTGGTCCTGCTGCGAGTCCAACTCGAAGAGTGCCAGTTTAAGGGGGAGGCTCTTAGTGGTGAGGTCGCCGAGAAACAGGAGGAGCTTGATAAGGCGGAGTCTGCTCGGTCGGGGGCTCAGAGGAGGGTGGAGTTCCTTATAGTAGCAAACCAAACCCTTCGTTCTGAGAGAGAAAATGATTTATCGATGGCAAAGGCTAAAGAAGAACGACTCGATAAAAGGATTGGGGAGTTGGAGAAAGAGACCTCCGATCTTTATGATCAAGTTGCCACTCTGGAGGCCAAGAAGGTCGAACTACTTGTTAAGCCTTCTTCATGTATGGCTTCTAGCTTTCCCAATGTTCCTTGTAAGTTGTATGAAGAGTGCATTCACGCCGAGGCCCGATTGGATGTGCTTCGATAGTTGCATGTGGAGGGCTCCGTACCTACCATAGACTTTAAGGATGCTCGGGTCAAGGCTCGTGAGGCTCTGGTTGCTTGTGGCTATGGCCCGACTACGCCTCGTCTTGGCGAAGAAGATAAGGACGGTGAGGATGTTGTAGATCGCCTTGCGGATAAGGCCTGGTATTATTCTATTTACCTTCTGGGCAATGAGGGAGAGGGCGTCGAAGATCGAATTATTAAGGATGTCGTGGGTCGTGATGGCGATGACCAATAGTAGTTTTGTTATAATTTTGTGTATTTATATTGGCATCTTTAAGAGCCTTTGTAAGAAACCTTTGTCTATAAATATCAAAATTGGTTTTTGCCTTCATTTGCACCTTTCTTATTTGCCATGGTTTGTTCATGTACTTTGCATGTTTTGATCCTTCATATTTTTGTTGGTGTTCTTATAAATATCAAAGTTTTTGGGTTGAATAGATATGGGCTGAATTACCCCTCTACCCGTATAAGACGAGCATGTCTACGGACCGATTGGTTAGGTCTGAACTTGGTAAGACTTAACTTTTTGTTTGGTTAAGTTTAACCTTCGATCGAAACGTGGCCAAGGACCGATAGGTATCATTCGAACTTGGTCGAATTTTAACTTCTTTAAATCTCGGCCTAGGGCCAATAGGTATTGTTCAAGCTTGGTCGAATTCTAACCTTCGTTAAAGTGCGGCTGAGGGCCGATAGGTATTATTAGAGCTGGGTTAAACTTAACCTTTTATTAATGTGTGGAAGAGGGCCAATAGGTGATATTCGAGCTAGGTCAAATTTAACCTTTCCTTAAATCGTGGGCCGAGGGCCGATAGGGGTTGTTCGAGTTGGTTCGAACTTAACCTTTTATTATATCACGGGCTGAGGGCCGATAGGTGTTGTTCGAGTTGGTTCAAAGTTAACCTTTTATTAATGTGAGACCGAGGGCTGATAGGTATTGTTCAAGCTGGGTCAAACTTAACCTTTGTTTAGGTGCGCTCGAGGGTCGATAGGTATTGTTCGAGCTGGGTCAAACTTAACCTTTGTTTAGGTGTGGTCGAGGGCCGATATATGTTGTTCGAGCTGGGTCGAACTTAATCTTTGTTTAGGTGCGGCTGAGGGCTGATATGTATTGTTCAAACTAGGTCGAACTTACATTTGTTTAGGTGCAGCCGAAAGCCAATAGGTGTTGTTTGAGTTGGGTCGAACTTAACCTTTGTTTGGGTGCGGCCGAGGGCCGATAAGTGTTGTTCGAGCTGGGTTGAAATTAACCTTTAACACAAAAGGTGTTCTGAAAAAAGCAAGTTTCTTATTAGTTTTATGTTGTTGCTATGATTACAAGATTGGATAAAATTATAGATTTTGGGCATTGGCTGGCTTTTTAGTCCCAGACTATCTATCTAGTCCATTCATTGTTAGACTTGGAGAATATTGAGGATTCGAGCAATGAAATATAAAAAACAATTCCTCCATCGCATACTTCGGCTCAAAGTGTTCCTTTTGTCGCATCGTTAAAAACCTCCTTGACAAAACCCTAATGGGACAAAACTTAAGTAAGGGAAAACAAGTACGACTTGGGGACACCTCTTCTTTTTAGAAGTTGAAGTACTTGAGGTGGTTGATGTTCCAATTGTTCGGTAATTGTTTTCCTTCCACTGTCTCTAATTGGAATGAACCCTTGTTTGCTTTGGCTGTAATTTTGTACGAGTTCGTCCCCAGTTTGCCTTCCCGTGGGTCATTGCTCGCTTGAGTTTTAGCTTTGAGTACGTAGTCCCCGACTTTGAGCGGCCGGACTTTTTCTTTCTAGTTGTAATAACGTTCTGCTTGCTGCTTTTGGGCGACCATCATTAGGTATGCCATATCTCTTTGTTCGTCGATCCTATCGAGTTCCTGCCTTCTACTCTATTCATTACTAGTACCGCTTTCATGGGAGTACCTTAGGCTGGTTCTCTGACTTCCACTGGTATGACTGCTTCGCCCTTATAGATCAGAGAGTAGGGTGTCTCTCATGTTCTCATCTTCTGGGTAGTTCTATATTCCCATAATACTTTTGGGAGTATCTCCACTCACAGTCTCTTGGCGTCTTTGAGTTTTTTCTTCATGATGTTTAATATGGACTTGTTTGAGGATTCTGCTTACCCGCTACTAGCCAAGTGATACGGGGTTGAAAGTATCCTCTTAATATGCCATTTCTCAAAGAATTCAACGGTTTTCTTTCCTCGTGAACCGGGGTCCGTTATCGCAGTTGATCTCCTTAAGTAGGCCGAATCGCCGGATGATGTTTCTCCAGATAAAGGTGATTACCTCTTGTTCGCGTATTTGGGTGAATGCTACTGCTTCCACCCATTTAGAGATATAGTCAATTAAAACCAAAAGGGATCGTACTTTACCTCGCCCTACTAGGAGGGGGCCCACGATGTCATTCCCCACTTGATGAACGGCCACTGAGAGGTGACTGGGTGGAGATGTTTGCCTGCTTGGTGAATTATTAGGGCGTGTTTTTGACATTGTTTGCATTTCTTCACTAATTTTGAAGCGTCCTTTTTCATGGTGGGCCAGTAGTATCCTGCCCGAATGAGACACCTAACAAGTGCTCGATTTCCGGAGAGAGCGCCACAATGACTTTCATGAACTTTCTCGAGAACGCATTGGGTTTGGTTTGTGCCCAAACATTTCGCCAGAGGGCCACTGTATGTCCTCCTGTACAGTTCGCTATGGAGGAGATTGTATCTAGCTGCTTACATTCTCAGATTTTTGGCTTCCATTTTGTTGTTTGGGAGTGCGTCGTCCTACAAGTAGGCGATAATACGATTGTGCCAATCCCAAGTTAAGCTTACCTCTCTTACCTCGATTTGGTCTAGTGATGAGTTGAGGAGGTGGACTACGCTTTTATCTTCGGTCCTGATGCTTTTGGTGGTTGCGGGCAATTTAGCAAGGCCATCCACTTCAACATTCTGCGCACGTGAGATCTGGTCGAGCTGGCATTCGTCGAACTTGGGTAGCATCTTACAAATTTCGGTCTAATATTTTTGCAACCTTTGCTCTTTGATTTGGAAAGTCCCTGTGACGTTTTTGACTACGAGCTGGGAATCACAATGGAGTTTTAACCACTTTGTCCCGCATTTGAGTGCTAGCCTTAATCTTGCAATTATAGCATTATACTCAGCCTCGTTGTTAGTCATATCTAGGCATCTTAAGGACCGGAAAATTACTTCACCGGTAGGGACCTCGAGTACGAATCCCAGTCCAGATTCGGAAGCGTTGGATGCGTTATCGGTGTATAGGACCCAGAGATCTTGTGTTTGGAGAGAAGCTTGGGCGGCTTCCTTCTAGAATTTAGGCATTATCTTTGTGCTGAATTCTGCGACGAAGTCGGCGAGCACTTGCGACTTTATCACCGTTCGTGGATGATGTGTAATATTGTGATCGCTTAGCTCGATGGCCCACTTGGCCAGCCTCTCCGTTAACTCGGGCTTATGTAAAAGGCTCCTTAGATGAAAGGTGGTGACGACCGAGATAGGATGGCACTAGAAATATGGTCTAAGCTTTCGTGAAGCTATGACAAATGCCAAGGCTAGTTTCTTGAGTAGTGGGTACCTTGACTCGGCGTGGACGAGTGTTTTGCTAATATAATAAATGGGAGATTGTGTACCTTTACATTATCGGATTAGGACTGCACTTACTGCCACTTCGAAGATGGCCAGGTAAACGAGGAGATGTTCTCTGGGTTCGAGCTTTGAGATTAGAGGTGGTGATGACAGATATGCCTTCAGTTCTCGTAGAGCTTGAATGCACTCAGGCGTCCACTCTAGTCAATTATCCTTTTTGAGTACGCCAAAAACTTTGTGACATCTGTCAGATTACCGCGAGATGAATATCGATAAGGCGGCGATTCGACAAGTCAATCTTTAGACTAAGTTCTTGGTAGTCAGAAGCTCCGATATCCCTTCGATAGCTTTGATCTGGTCTGGGTTGACCTCGATCCCTTGTTGTGATACTAAGAAGCACAAGGACTTTCCCAAGTCTACGCCAAAGGCGCATTTCTCTGGGTTTAGTTTCATTTTGTACCGTCTTAGTATGTCGAAAGCTTCCTTCAAATGGTCGATATGGTCCTCTGCCTTTACGAATTTGACCATCATATAGTTGATATATACCTCCATGGTCTTTCCGAGCTGATCTTTTAACATTCTCGTGACCAATCTTTGATAGGTAGCCCCTGCGTTTTTCAGCCTAAATGGCTTGACCCTACAACAATATGTTCCTTGGTGGGTAATGAACGTGGTTTTCTCCTGGTCCTCTTCTTCCATAAGTATCTGGTTATAGCCCGACTATGCGTATAAAAACTCAACAGCTCGTGCCCAGCCGTTGCATCGATAAGTTGGTCTATATGTGGTAACGAGAACGAATCCTTCGGGCATGCTTTGTTCAAGTCCATAAAGTCTACACACATCCGCCATTTCCCATTTTTCTTTTTGACCATCACTACATTCGCGATCCACTTGGGGTATTTCGACTCTCTAATTGAGCCATTTTCTAATAGTTTTTCCACCTCCTCGTGGACGACATCATGTATGGCAGGATTGAACTTTTGTTTGACCTACCTTACCGGGGGGTAGAACGAATTAACGATTAATTTGTGTGTGGTGATCTCCTTAGGGATGCCCGGCATATCTGCATGGCTAAAGGCAAATAAATATGCATTAGTTATTAAGAATTGACTAAATTTACCTGGTTCTAGGAGCGTGCAGCCGATGTAGGCATGTTTGCTGTAGTTGTTGGGATCTAGTTGAAAGGGGTCGATGTCCTCTATAGTTGAGTCTGTGGCTTCAACAATTTCGGGATCCATGATGGCGTTTGTGGTCTCTTCTTGTGTTGACCTCGACCCTGTTGATGCTATGCCTTTTTTTCCTTGTCTTTTTTCTATTGGGTTGTCGTGATGTCTAAGGCTATGCGGTAACATTCCCGGGATGTGCGTTGTTCTCCCCTTATGCTGAATATCCCCCAAGGTGTTGGGAATTAGCTTACTTGGTATAATCTGGAGGGGTCGGCTCTCATGGGATATATCCATAGTCGTCCTACTATGGCATTGTATGCGGTGGTTTGGTCCATGATGTGGAAGGTTGTCTCTAGCGTTACGCTGCCGGCCAAGACGGGGAGTGTAATTTCTCCCGATGTCCGTTCAACTCCATTATTAAAACTGATTAGTGTAATGCAGTGTGGCACTGTCTTGTCCTCGAGTCTCATCTGGGCGAGTACTCGAGGATGGATAATGCATGCTCCACTTCCATATTCTACCATGATACGTTTGACATCAATATATAAAATGCACAAAGTAATGACGAGAGCATCATTGTGAGGGAAAGTCAAACCGTCAGCATCCGACTCGTCGAAGATGATACTTTCTTTGAGTCCGTTATACCGTTCGTGGGTGATAGATCATTTGAGCTTATGAGTGGTAGTGAATTTAACGTCGTTGATGGAGGCGTCATGATCACCGCCGATGATCATATTGATAGGGCGAGCTGGTGACATTGGGTTCGGCAGGCCTTTGTGTTCACATCCTCTAGCGAAGTTGTTTCTCCCCTTATCGCTCAGCAGCACTTTGAGGTGTCCCTGCCGCAACATGTTTACGACCTCTTGCCTGAGGGCGATGCAATCTTATGTTTTTTGTCCGCTCTCCTGGTGAAACTCACAGAGGGCGTCTGATTCTTTGGTGCTTGGATCGGACCTCATCTTTGGCGGCCACTTCACCTTTGTTTCGAGTTTCTCCAGGGCATAGACTATTTTTGTAGGTGACACACAAAAATTGTGAGCGAATAATAGGGGCCATGCCTCGATTGCTCCTGTGAGTCCCCATCCTCAACCTGGATGGGCCTTCATGATAGAGAAAAGAAGGCGGGGCGGGGGCCCTGGTGTATGGCTGATGTCATTCCCTGTTGGGTTCTGAGACTGGGTGATCCCTTTTGATGTTGTCTCTTAGTTCTTTATTAGACTCATCTTGTATCAAGATGAGCCATTGAGTTGGTATGTTGAGTTCGCCCTCATCTGCCCGGACATTGGCACAGTAAGCATTATGGATTTCATCCCAAGTAGTTGGAGGATATTTCATCAGCCGGCTCAGCAGTTTTCTAGTTGCTCTCAAACCATCTCTACTCGACTTGTTTTGAAAAGCCGCGACCGCCATCCCCTTGGACACGTTTGGTAGGGTTATCCTTATCATATTGAATCGGGCAAGGAAGTCCCCCAGTCCCTCTCCCCAGGACTGTTTGATGGCAAATATGTTATTTACTCTTGTTTCGACTTTCTTGGCTCTGGCGTGCGCCGTTACGCACTTATCGGTCATTTCCTCGAAGGTTTTTGTGGAGCGGGCTCGTAGCTGTGAATATCATGTCAATGCCCCTCCCCTAAGAGTTTCGCCAAATTTCTTCAGCAAAATAGAGGGAACTTGTTATTTGGTGAGGTTGTTGCCTTTCACGGCGGTGACATAGTGAGTCACGTGATCTTCGGGGTTAGTCGTTCCGTCGTATATCCTGAGATACGGCGGCATTTTGAAGGTCTTTGGTATGGCATGCGGGGTTTCTTCTTCATTGTACAACTACTCTACGAACCTACTAGCGTCCTTCTTCGACAATAGTTTAGGGGCGCCCGGTGTCGAGGGAGTACGATATATCAGTGTAAAAGATTTCCTTTTTTCCGTAAGCTTGGTTTACTTGACCAAAGGGTGCAGTAGAACCTGAAGGAGAGGAATAAATACCCGGTCTATAATTTAGACAAAAGGAGAACCTCTATAAGGAAATATCTTCCTCCTCTTGGTCGTTATCAAAGAAGTTGACGTTCGGGGCTTCCTTTTTCCCTTTAAAATAAAACCGCTGAAGTCCATCCTAAAGTTCAAAATCTACATCCAATACCAGAGGTTCCTGATGAGAACAAAACCAAAGAAATGCAAAATGAGAAGGAGTCTTGGTATTCTTTCATTTGATCTCTGAGTGCTTTGTTTTCATTCTCCATTTCTTCCATCCTCTTTAGAACAGCAGCGAGGACGTTGTCACCTGCATTGTCAGTAGCATTGTGAGTTATACTTCGTGTTGGAGGGCCTAGTTGGTCGCCCTATTCATCTGCTCATTGCACTATGTAGGCTCTTTCCGTCTCTGTAGTCGTGTTGTTGAGCACGCTTACTAGCGTATCGGTCAACTATGCTTCGAGGAGCTTTTTCATGGCCGGTGTCATCTCTTCCCCCGTGGACGTGGAGGCCCCTTTTTCGTTTGGTTTTCTTATGCCACAATGGGGTGAAGGAGACCTCTTGCACCTGAGGGAGGCAGTGGGTGTCACGTCATCACCTAATGTTTCACAACTCTCGTTGACAGAGTTTATGAGGTTACTAGAGAAATCACTTGTCACTTTGATCCTCTCTCTTTGGTTACCTGCCATGTAGGTTTTCCGCATATGCAAAGACAAAGAAAAATCTTGGAGTTTATTAGGTTAGTGACTCACGTTAGCTGTAGATCTAAAGGAAACTAAAATATTAGCTAAGAAGTCCCCACAGACGACGCCAAACTGTTTGACTAAAAATATAGATCTTGGTTCAACCAATTAGTTTTAAATAAAGAAGAGTCAATCTTAGCTAATGATAATATCCTAAAGACAAAGCTATCGATTTTATGTCAAATAACTTGTGTATTTGTCCGGATGGCAATGAATGTAAGCAATAATATTAGTATTTAATGATCCAAAAAGATGGAATATGGCATTAAATAGCAATAAATGGCATTTAAGTAAATAAAAACATGTGAGTCAGCCGAAAAGGGGTGAGATCTGTGGATATCCTTTCTAACAATGATGAATGATTGATGAGCCCTTTGAACACTCAGGTTGTTCTTGGATCCAGTGGAAAGAATAGACAAGGATCTTAGCAAAAAGGTTATTTTTGTATGCTTGTAATAATGCTAGATTCTCTCTATAAAGTTAAAGTGTTTTTTACAAATGAATATCTCATGTTCCCTATCATTGTGTCTCTTCTACTCACAGGGAACATGTTCCTAAGAACCCTAATAGTACATGTATAGAGAATATCCACTAGAATATTACCTTTAGTGTCCTATCTTGAAACTATCCGTTATAACTCTATCAAGGAAGCTCGACCTTGACCTTGACCTTGATCTTTGATGACTTCTCGACCTTGACCTTGATCTTTGATAACTTCTCGACCTTGATTCTTGCTAACTCTTCGACCGCAACCTTCATTGTTTCTAGAATCACTTCGACCTTAGGCAGGCCTTCGTTGGAATCGTATTGGTGACACATGGCAGCCTGTGAATGCCTCCTTAATGCTAACATGACTTAAGAGATAATTTTTTACCCATACAACTTTGACAAACGAAAAAGAGAAATTATTTTAAAGTCTCTCATAGAACTTGAACCACAGATCATGCAAATTGTAACAAAAATAATAATAAGAGTTCCTGCTTTAGCATATTTTTCAAAGTTAGAAATGTTACTACTAAAGAAAATCCTAATTCCAGATGGTATAGAAAAGTTAATACTACTTCCAGCATAACATCGATCATCATTAATTGAACAGAACAGTTATCTTCTGATGTGAGCAATAAAGGTATTTAACTCTTTCCTAGTAGCACCACCATCCACCATGGACTCTTTGATTGCATTGCCCAACAATTTGGCGTTCTTCCTCATGTCATCTCCTTCTAATGAAGTCATTAATCTTTTCACAACATTTTCAATAGTCATTGATGAAGCTAAGTTATCTTTAACATCCCATTTCCTCACATTCAAGCCTATTCTCAACACCTCTGTTATAAGCACAGCATTTCTTGGCTGGTCAACTTGCATAGGCCATGCTGCTATTGGTACTCCCATAGTAATGCTCTCCATACATGAATTCCATCCGCAATGACTCATGAACCCACCAGTT
>AWOL01S0281364.1:10436-22598 GCA_000715115.1 Nicotiana otophora
AACTTGATTTAGAGATATATACATATATATTAGGCCGAGCCTTATTACCTTGAGTTGTTGAAAAGTTATTTGAGAAACGGTAAAGGCTATACTCACCTTGTGTTCATATACTGTATCGTAAGCCTGTGTCTCGTAATTCGATAATTCCTTTTCTTTCTTGTGGAGCGGGCCGAACGCCCAGCAGGATTATGTACCACACTCTCATGGGAGCGGGTCATTCGCCTCGGCAGTATAATAGATGCATTTATGGTCTGTGCCGCTCGACCCTCTGCAGTGTACACGTTATGATGGGATCAGACCGATCGCCTCAGCAGTATCATATTCCTTTTGAGATCTGGCAATACAACCTCGGCATAATCGTGCGTTATATCGCTAGCAGTTCGAATATTCGCAAGATTTTTCTTCCACTAATGCCTTGCATTTTATATAGAAATTCTTATCTGTTTGTTATTAGCACTTGATATTTACGAGCTGTCGAGATAGAATACGAGATTGAGAAATTGATATTGTAAAAGAAATTTTGGAAGATTGTGTTAATACAGATTTACCTCACTACTATTGTTGTACTTTTATTTGTTTATGATTTACCATATTGATTTATTGGACCACTAGTAAGTGTTGATGGTGACCACTCGTTATTACTTCTCCGGGGTTAGGCTTGATACTTACTAGGTACGCGTTGATTTACGTACTCATGATGTACTTCTGCACTAAATGTGCAGGATCTAACAAGTTTATTTGATAATCATCTTGGCGTGTAGGTGCAACTTTTAGGAGACTTCATATCAGCTGCATTCCAGTCTACGCATCGTAGTCCACAGAGTCTCCATCGTACTATTTATTTTATCTTGTCTTATTTACATTCTGGACATATATTTTATTGTTATTGTAATCCTTAGTAAATTCTCATGCACTTGTGACACGGGATTTTGAGGGTACCTACTGGGTGTTCATTATTATAGTTCATGTAATTATAATCATTTCACCTTGTAATTTATACCTTATACGGAAATTAAAAAAATAAAATTACGGGTTTTCTATGAGTACTAGATTTTACACCACTTATTCAATGTGGTTTGTGATTTCGAAAATAATAAAATGAGTAACTAAGTTGATTAATCACCGTTGGCTTGCCTGACGGCGGCGTTAGACGCTATCACGACCTATAGTGGATTTTAGGTCGTGACAACTTTGCTGCAGCGGGCTTGAATCTCCTTAAAGAGAGCGAGATATCTGCGCCTCAGCCTGAAGATATTTTATTTTCTTCATTTTATTTTTCAACTGTAATTGTATTTTCACCATCAATTTTAAGGAGACATTCAATTTTTTATGTAGTTGAAAAAACAGCGAATATCAAAGTAGAAGTTCACTCTCTTTAAGAAATGGAAGGGTAAAGTATTTTTCTACTTGCTTAACTCAAGTGGAGGAAAGGTATAAATTTTTTACCTTAGATTTTTCATGAACATGTGATATATTTTTCATGAAAAATAAATTTTATAATTCTAGAAATAGTTGGGGTAAAAGAAATAAAAAATATTCTTGCATGAAAAATTTGAATATTCATGCACGAAAGAAAGTTGATTAAATTAAAAAATATGATAAGTGCATCTATCATGAGTCTTGAAATAATTCACGTGTTATTATTTGCCTATATATTGATGATTTATTAATATTTGGTTAATATGAATGTTATTGGAGAAACTAAAAGCATGCTTAGTAGCCATTTTGACATGAAAGATTTGGGTGAGGAAAATTTTATTCTTGGAATAAAAATTACTAGAACATCTGATGGAATTTTCCTTGACTAGTTACATTATGTTGAGAAAATTTTAAAAAAAGTATAATGTTATTGATTGCAAGCATGTTGTAAATCCCTTTGATTCAAGCGTTCACTTATTTCATGTACAAAGTGACAATAATGTGATAAATCAAAAAGAATATGCTAGTTTAATTAGAAGCTTCAGATATGTGACTGATTGCACTCAGCCTAATATTGCATATATAGTAGGAGTATTTAATAGGTTTACAAGAAAGCTAGGTAATGAACATTGACATACCGTAACACGAGTTATGAGGTATTTACTTGGTACAAAAATTTATAGTTTGTTTTATAAAAAATATCCTGCTGTACTCGAAGGATTTTCTGATGCAGATTGAAAAACTTTATCTTTGAGAGGTGGTACTATTGGATTTAGCTCAACTCCTCTACAATATCTCTCAATTTCCATAAGTGCATGTCTAATTTAATGACATCTATCATCTTTCATATCCAATGGTCAAAATTTATTTAGACTAAACCATGATTAAACTAGATTCTCTTGTTGGGTTAGTATTAAAATTGGAAAGAGAAATCAACTATCCGAAAATCTTGCAAGGAATTTCATTTTGATTGAAAAAATATTTTTGGATCAATGGAAACGATTCTTTGGCGCGCGAATGAAGAAAAACAAAAGGTTAAACCATTTACAAACTATAACAACAACACAAAATTGCAAGGAGAAAAACGAAATCAGTTGTTGAGCAAGATATTATTGTGGGCAAAGAGCGACGGCAACAAAATAGGTTCTTCTTCAATCTTACACCTCTTGTGATTTCTGTAGTGTTAAATTAAACCTCTTGTGATTTTTATAGTGTCAAATTGCCTATGTTAAAAAATGTCTACGATGTGTTTGATAAAATGTCTCAACTGAACTTTTGAGAATAAAGTAGGAAATCAATATTTAACAATGTGAGAAATTGCATTCCTTAAATACACATAGCAAGTTGAATAATTAAGATTACAAACTGTTTCACAAAATGTTGATCGAGAAGAACATATTTCTTCCTGGTGGCTATGCCTACTTTCAAACACAAAAGGCAACATGATAGCAGTTTGCTCTACATTTATCACTTGAAAATTATACTTTATTCAACCTTGTATAGACTTCCAATCTTAGTTTCGAAGTGAAAAAATTCAAAAAAACTAAAAGTTATAAATAAGATTGCAGATGACCCCATGTCTTGTAATTCATTATTTGAGACTTGCTTTTTTTTTTTTTTAAGTTTTTTCAAAATTTAAGAATACAAATTATTTGTCATATTCATATTTTTTATAATATAGATTTATGGAGATATCTAGTGACTCTCAAAGTGAATGTAACGTGCCAATAAAACTTGGCATGGAATTTGATTAAGATGAGCGTGCATATGATTGTTACAATGAATACGTAGCTACAATTGGTTTTAGTGTTAGAAAAGAATATGCAATCAAAAATATAGTGCACGGGTATGTGACTTCAAGAAGATTAACATGTTATAAAGAAGGTTACAGAGATAAAGACAAACGAGATCATACCGTTCAAAAACATAAAAAGAAAACTAGAACCGGTTGCTTAGCTCATGTTATTGTTAGTCATCAATCAAATGGGAGGTTTCACATCACTTCATTCAAAGAGAAACATAACCATCCTCTTGTTCCTCCATCTTTAGTTCATTTGTTGCCATCACAAAGAAAGATAAAAATGGTTCAAGCATATGAAATTGACTTATTAGACGATTCGGGGATACGTCCTAAAGCTTCATTTGATTATGTTGGTCGTCAAGTCGGAGGACAATCTTTTCTAGGCTACAGTAAGAGAGATCATAAGAATTAGCTTCGTGACAAAAGAACAGATAGTTTGAAACATGGCGTGGCTCGTAGCTTGGTGAATTATTTTGAGAAACGAACTCTAGAGGATCCTGCTATTCGATTTTCTTTACAATTAGATGATGAAGGTTTGATAACTAATATATTCTCGGATGATGGAAAGATGATAAGAGATTTTAAGATTTATGGAGATGTTGTGTCCTTTGATACAACATATAGAACAAATAAAGAATACCGATCCTTAGCATTATTTGTTAGTTTGAACAATCATAGGGGAAATGGTCATATTTGGTGCAACCCTTCTATATGAAGAATCTGCTGAATCTTTTGAGTGGCTTTTTAATGCATTCTTTAGGATTATGCCTGTATAGAAACCACATACATTTATCACAAATCAAGATCCCGCAATATCTTTTGCTGCCTCATTAGCAATGCCATAGACATATCATCGCATGTGTGTATGGCACTTGAAAAAGAATGCATTCAAGCATTTAAATCATGTCTTTAGAGCCCATGCATAATTTTCAGGAGATTTTAGCAAATTGCTTTACTACTATGAGTATGAAGAGGATTTTTTAAGTGCGTGGCAGGAAATGCTAGAGAAATATGACCTTGGGGATAATAGTTGGTTGAAAAAATACATTTGCTATAAGGGAGAAATGGGTCATAACATATGAAAGAAATACATTCTCAGCAAGTATGCGCATCACACAATTGAGTGAGAGTTTCAATGGATCTTTAAGGGGATATTCGAAATCTGATCTAGATATTGTGTAATTATTTGAGCATTTTCAAAGATCAGTTGATGATAAGCGTGCCAATGAGAATAAATCAAATTTTGATATGACTTAAAGAATATCTATTTTAAAGGTTAAATTTCCTTTATTAGTTCATGCTAGGGAAGTATATACCCCAACTATATTTGATATGTTTCAAAATGAGTGGGAAAGGTCCTTACTTATTTATACAAAAGCTCTAGTGATGAAGGGGAATTATGTACATATAATATTAGCACTCATGGAAGTGTTAAGGAGCACGTAGTAACTGTTAAGCGATTATTAACTGAAGTTTCTTGCAGCTGCAAACTGTTTGAGTTTATGGGTATACTATTAGACATGCCTTAAAGATCTTGGACATACTAAATGTAAAGGATATGATTCGTGAACTGTCACGTCCCAAACTACCTCCTAGACGTGACTGACACCCAACTAACACCGCCCGTTAGGCGAACCATACTTTTATATTTTAGTCATTAATTTGTAGCATTTGATTAATTAAATAAGTATCCATATAATCTGATAACCATTACGAACAATTAATATCTCGAAATATAATACAGAAACTCTCGCCCAAATCTCACACTAGACCATGGAACATCTAAGAGAATTGCGAAAGACTTCATATGAATAAATAATAAAGACTCTTTTGGCAGCCTCCACGAACAATGCGGTGGCTCACCTCAATAACTGAATCAACTCTAGCGAACTTGTCAGTTACTAGCTCCGTCTTCACCAATAGTATCTGTATAGACATGCAGGTAAGGAGTGAGTTATACGTAAATATAACCCAGTAAGATCCTTGACCCGCCACTTTAAATACCCTTAGAACAAGTGTCAGAAAATACACAACGAGCACAAAAATTCTTTTACCATATAATTACTCTATAAGGCCCAAACATTTATTCAACAACAACATTATATATATCTCAACTCAATCTACACTAAGGATTTGTCATTAACGGCAGTGCAGGAAATTAACCAAATACTCTGATGAGTCCACGACAGCATATACAATACCCCAAATCTATCACGGTGGCATACATAATGCCCCAATATATAACGGCGGCATATACAATGCCCCAAATCTATCACGGCGGCATACACAATGCCCCAAATATATTACGGCAGCGAAGAAATAAATTCTAATGCCCAAACGCCATAGTACGAGGTTACGCCACATCTCACCATATCACAAATCACTTATTAAATAATTTTAGCTTTTTACAAAATAATATATATTTGCGTCCGGTCAAAGACCACCGATTCTGTCAAGCGCACGCTCGTCCTAACACATGGACCAGGCAGACAAAATATTTTTCAAAACAGGTTTAGGAAAAGCAAGCATCAAGTTTAAAGTCTCACTTACCTCGCTAACGGGAAGTTCTTCAACTTTGCAATACCTAGAACACCAACCAAACGGCCTCCAATGACCTCAATCTATTTAAAATATTGAATAACACGTCCTAATTAATCTAAGTGAAATATTTCCATAATCTTAGAACAAGTCAAAATCAAAGTCAACCCCAGTCCAATTACTAAAAATCTGTACAAATTAGCAAACACGGAACATGAATGCCGCACCAGTGCAACCGTAGAATGCATGGCAATGCCTTAATCCACCCAATCTCATTATAAACCATTCTAATTATTGAATCATCATTACTTTATCTATAAATTATGGGCAAATCATTACTTAATCACTGAAAGTCCAATCTAGTACCGTAAAAATCGAGACTTTGTAGTTGTAGAAGTCAGTAATTCTTTTCCTCAAAAACTATACAATGAAACATATCCTTAATCCCTTAATTATTATAATAATTACAATTTAATCATTACCTAATAATTACTTTCAATTATGGCATCTTAATTAACTTCTACACTATATTTCTCCATAATTACTTGCCAACATTTAATTAAAAGTATATACAAAATAGCATCTGTACCTGAACCTTATAAAGCTATGAAGAATCTTCACAAATAGCAGCTCTCTGATGTGTTTCAACCACCCAATGCTCTTTAGCTATTTTTATTTATGTGTTTGTGAACCAATAACGGTAAAAATTGCACGGGGCGCCTTATTTGGTCGCCCCCATTTAATCTATACTCATATTTTTAAAATTATTTAACCTATACCCTAATTTTAACAACTTCAGACGCCTCTTGTTCTTCCTCCTGACCTATGCACTCCTTTCTTCCTCCTCTTCTTGTCTATCAAATTAACTTTTCAACTACTACTTTAATATATTTACTAATAAAATTGTGAAGTCAAATTAACAACTTAACCTACATTTGATCAAATACTTTCATAAAATAATAAAACAGAGTATTGTTATTGTTCTCTATTTGAATTCAGAAACCCTGTCAACAGAAGGTAAAACGTGGGCTTCTGCAAATTTTACAATCCTTTATTTTGCAAGCTCGAGATACAAATCCAAATGCATCGAGAGCGCAATAGATACTCTCTAGTTCATCTTGTTATGTGTTTATCTCATACTGAATATACAGAAGTTCCAAATCCAGTATGAAGAACTTGAAGAATTCCCCATGAGGTAAAGCCGATGTGATGCCAAACCAACTCTTAGTTACACTGAAAAGTTAATTTGTCCTGAAGTTTGCACTACAAATTGAAGAACTTCAGACTAATTTGTGTGAAGTTTGCACTATGAAGTGAGGAGAAACTGAAGTTTGCCCTTGCACTATGAAGTGAAGTTCCTGAAGTTTGCACTACAAATTGAACAATTTCAGACTAATTTGTCTGAAGTTTGCAGTATGAAGTGAGGAAAAATTCCATTGCACTATGAACTGAAGTTTCTGAAATTTGCACTACAAATTGAAGAACTTGAGACTAATTTGTCTGAAGTCTGCAATATGAAGTGAGAGGAAACTGAAGTTCCTGAAGTTTGCACTACAAATTGAAGAACTTCAGACTAATTTGTCTGAAGTTTGCACTATGAAGTGAGGGAAAACTGAAGTTTTTCCTTGCACTATGAACTGAAATTTGCGTGATTGTCTTTGCAAGTCAGGTCAAACTCAGGCAAAAATATCTGAAATTTTGCTTTGATAAGGCTACACTTCAGGCAAAAAATTTTAAAGTTCAAACTTAAGACATTAATTTTTGCTACTTCACGCTCGTATGTCTGAAATTACCCGAAAAATGAGTACGCTTGCAATTTTATTTTACAAAGTGGATATAGGTTAAAATGTGACGTGAGCAGCAATTTGGAACAATGCTCTCTTACTTCACTGCCCTGATACTCTCTAAAACGAGAGCAGCAATTTGGGGTAGCTGGGCCCAGTTTCTTTCTTTATTTGCTAGAGCCCAGAATTATCCAACTATCCCTCTATAATATTAATTGGCCCATTAATAAATTAACTAGTACATTATTTTATATATCAATACTAAATTTCTCCCACTAACTTAATAATTGACCCAATAGCTATAAATAAAAATTAATTCTCTAATCTCATAATTAATAAGTATATAAAAAAAAATCGGATTATTACATGAACACTGTATACTAAAGAGGTGGACAAAAGAGGCTACAAACTTGAATAAGATGGATGTCATTTTGGTAGCAAAGGAAACTGATCCGAAAATTGAAGTTACTGCGAGGTATAGATATCTATGCCAAACTTTTGTTCAGATTTCAAGTGAAGCTTCACAATCTATTGAAGGATATGAATTAGTTGCAAATTATGCGAATGAGATAATTGCAAAGTTAAAGGATGTAAAAAAGAGAAAGGAATCTCAAAAGTCAGTTCCAAGCAATGTTATTCAAAATGAGCCGAATGAGATAGTATTTGTTGATAATACAAATGTCATGAAGGTGACTGGGTTAAAAAAAAAGCAACCAACTCGTCGTTCTAATACTAGACCAAAGAGTTTTATGGAAAAAGCCAAGAGGAAAAATTAGACTTCATTTTCAAATTTTCCTCAACGCCAAATTGATCAGCAAGTAGATTATGATCTCAAAATTCAAATGTGGGCTTCTGATCACGCCCAACTATGCCTTGTAAAAAAGACTAAGCGGTCATTGCAAATATATTCCAGCTAATAAGTCCAGAGTCGTATCCCATATGGAATTAACCTATCAAACACAGTTACTAGACTAGTACGAACTCACGCTATCAATCTTCAGAAATATTTAAGTAACAATTTGGATGTTTACTAACTAAATATTACGCAATGAAAGTTCAATAATTAATAACCAACTACTACGGTTTGTAGACAAGAATTGGAATGGTCTAAGGTTGAGATTTTCCTTATTGTCGGAATTTTTTCCGCTACGTTTTCTATAAATTCGCCTAAATCTTCTCTATCGATCATGAACATTCAGACTGTCATAACGCTCTCCCGAGTAATTATCATAATTTACTAGATATATTCTCCCGAATTACGCTAGCTGGCAATAAGTACGGCTCACTCGGATCGCACTAAGGTTTCGTTATCTCTAATCCCGCCTTTAAACCCTTCGTATCGATCCCTCATATACGTTAGGAGTGATGCTGTTCAACAACTGCCTAAATATGCACTCTCTCCCGAGTAATACACACTGAATATGCATAGTCGATTGAGGGCCCTTCAATCAACAACAATAATAATATAGTTGAACAAATACAGAAAATACTACGGCAAATCTATATTAATGTAACATGAAAATCATCCTCCAATAGGTTCCATCAAACCCTAGATTAGGAGTTTAGCTACTCATACTCATAGTCACAATATCAAAAGTATTTTGCATAATTAAATTACAAAGTAAGGATAAAGGGGTATAGAAATCGATGAGTCTAACTCCCAACGGTTGTTCCACGAGCTCTCCTTGCCTCCGGTTGCAAAAGTCCTCCAAAATGGTAATTTTTAGGTCTATTTATATGTGTAGAAAAAGACCTAAATACGTAGGCCAAGTCATAGTCAAACCAGGAGACGAAATAAGTCTTCAAAGCTCTGAATATGCACGCCCAGACCTGGCCTCGCGAGGCATAACGCCTGCTTAAGCTCGTCCCAGGCATGGCGTCGCGAGGTGTAACGCCTGCTTGAACTCGCCTTCTGCCTCGCCTCGACAGCTTCACAGCCTGGTGGACCTCGCCCCAAGCCTCGCTTCGCCAGCTCCCACGCGAGCTAAAGAGCTCACCCAGCCTGCTCTAACGCCTGCTCTAGGCCTGGCTTCGCCAACTTTTCATTTGTCAGCTGCTCACTTCTTTCCTTCTTCTTTTCAACTGTTGTTTTTGAGCACGCTTTAGACTTTAAGTATTTCTTTTTGCTCTACTTTCATCTCCAATTCAACTACACACAAAATAGACTCCATTACGCACAAATAAAATGTAGTTTATCATTAAAGCATATGAAATGCAAGGCAAATAATGTACGAAACTATAGAATTATAGCCACACATTAGCTTCATTATAATTGTTATTTTCTGATATTATAACTTGGTTTGTTTGATAGGTTGTACGCAATAAAAAAGTGGAACCAAGCGCCAGAAGTATTATCTTAAGGCAGTTTGGTAGCACATGATATTGAGGCTCAAAGGAGCTTAGAAAAGTTGGCATTCTCCTCTGTGAATTGAGCTTTTATTTTTGCATCAAGTTTGTAAGCTTATAACACACATATGTTGGAATTTGTATGTCCAGTACTATGGAGCTTGGAGTCGCTCTACGGTCATTTTTATTAGTGCCATGAATATTCTTTTATTGATATAAACTTGTGATTCGTATTAGATTTTTTTATCGTATTTTTGGAGTTGGAGTTAGTATTATTGTGTTGGAAATACTTCGTTGATGAGGATTATAATTCGTTTTGGTAATATTGGTTGATCGTGTTGTTGATTCTAAGACAAGTTTATTTTGGATGGTCCTAAAATAGGAGAAATTCTGTTCGATTTTTTCGTAAAATATTGATGAGACTTACTTAAGGGTACTTGCTCCTAAGTGCTAGTCATGATCCTAAATTGGGTTGTGATATTGCAATAATTTAGTACCAGCTTGCTATTATGAATTATTATGTTGACCATTTTTAATTGATATGATGTTGTTAGTTTCTTTAAGCAATCATAGAGAAACTATCTTTTTCATCCAGATATGTAATATGACTCAATGTTAACCTCATTGAAGTATTTTTGTATTCAAGTTTCCTCTTCTGAATTAACAAGTTGCCCTTTTCGTTATTTCTTCTTCACATTAACTTCAATCAAAAAAATTTATCAATGCAACCAATTGCGTGCTACAAAAAAAATAAAATTATTTGGTTTCTAAGAAACAAAAAAGGTGGAAGAACACAAATGAAATTGTCCCTATGAAAATAAAAAAGTTACGATGCCTAAGAAAATAACATCTCGTTTGAAGGAATTTGGAATTTGGGGAGAAAAAAGTTTAACAATTTAGAGATTTGATTCATGAAAGAATAATAAAAATAAAAAATCCATGAAAGAATTTGATTTGCTGGTACTGTATCCCACTATCTCAATAAGTAAAGAATTCTAAATTTAAGGAAAAGCTAAATTATAGGAATATGTAGTTTTAACCATAGTTTAGGGATTGATTTCTTGGCCTTTGGAAAGGAGAAAAGAGCCAAATGATAGAGCCAGGGTTGCTTGTTTGGATTATGCGGGTCGTTTCTACTCTCTAATTATTTAGATAAAGTAGATTAAAAATATCTTTAGACCTTTATTTTTTGTACGTAATTAAATCAGACTGAGCAATTGAGCAGTTGCTTGATAATTACTGCTTTACTGTCGGTGGCTTTTTTCTTTTCTTGTCAAAAAAAAATCAAAAACATACTAGCATGCTACAAAAAAGTTGTCATCCCTTATTTCGGCGTCAAATTTTATGTTAATGAATTTTGTGCACGACTTTTTGCCCCATTATATGTTTTCCAAGTCATAATAAGTGCCTTAGTTTCATAATTGAATTAGATCATTTGTCTTACAAATTTATTTTCTTATTTTCTGATCGTCTCAAATATTTCGATTTTTTTTGGCAATTGTGAAAATTTTCTTTTTCAATAATCAAACAGCACTTTTTGTATGTTGTTCAAATTATATTTGACTTCTTTCCAAATAGCATTCTCTCTATTCTTAAAATTATTCTTATTCTTGTTTTCACTACTAGCGAATCAAAGTATGAAGTAGTATTGGCTAATATCTAATTATTTAGATATGAAAAATGTCACAAGCTTTAGCACTAACTACTTAAAACTTTTATTTTAAAAAAATAAATAAATCGATATACAATTAACTTTTCATACAAATAAATCGATATGAAAAAAATCACAATCTTTAGCACAATCTGAAATTAATAAATGAGCACAATTTTTCTCTTTTGAAGCTCATAAGAAATGAGGCTAATTAAAAAATGGTAAGGTGGTCTTTGTGGTCAAAATTGTCATATATTTCAAAGCATGATGAAGAAAAGAACAACGTGATTGACTCTTCATATCTAGATTCTAAACTTTATTTGCAATATAAAGAAATGTTCTACAGTCACATTTGTTGACCACAACGAAAGAAAAGAAAAAGGGGAAAGAAAAGAGGAACAGTCAATTAGGCACATCATAATCATCATCAACAACAACAACCCGGTAAAATCTCACTAATGGGGTCTGGGGAGGGTAGTGTGTACGCAGACTTTACCTCTACCCTGAAGGAGTAGAGAGGTTGTTTCCGAAATACCCTCGGCTTAAAAAAATAAAAAGATAAAATGACAAAAAGGAAACAATATTAGTATCACAATAACAATCATAGGATAAATAGGAACACC
>AWOL01S0281385.1:0-10443 GCA_000715115.1 Nicotiana otophora
TTGGCCAAAACCTGGACAGTCCCTTAGGGTTTACTATTCCATTGGTTCTTCACTTAGCTGAAGAATCAACTACTGGATCACCACTGATATTTCCTTTTTTTATTTTCTCCTTGATCATCTCCAAGTGATAGCTTTGCTTGTATCTTGGTAGAACCTTGCCTAGTTTCAATCCTAGTTTGTCGAACCTTAGGGTTTACTGCACTAGGGCTCAAATTAGCTGTCTGTTTCTCCTATACGGTGCCCCTTTCTTCTTGTTTCTTGGAATGGTTTTACCCTCCATCTTCTCTACTTCATTACTCCATAGTACTTTACGAGAATTAGCTTCATTATAAACCTCATTGTCTTCCGAATCCTCAATAGTTTGCGATGGAATCTCATGACATTAGTGATTAGTAGTGACATTCAGCTCCCTCAACTCTTCCTTGATTTTGCCAAATTTCTTGTGAACCCATTCTATTGTTGACTCCTTGTTACTTGCCTCATCAATTCCAGTTGCATTAGGATTAGTTAAATTTTCCTTAGCTGCAATTGGAGTCCAATTCTTCTTAGGAGTACTTTTCCCAGTAGACATAGGATTTGAATTTGTTGCCATATTTACATCTTTCTTCTCCTTGTTCAATACTTTCTCCACAACTTCTTTCTTTATTTGTTTCTCCTTTTCAATGTCGCCTTCCTCCAGTAATGCAAACTTGTTTCTAGTTTGTACTGGCTCGTTTGATTCTTGTTGATTTCTTATAGCACCTTGTTTCACAATTGTCCCTTTCCCATTTGTTTCCTTCTTCTCTTGTATTGTCTCAGCAACAATATTCCTAGAATTATCAATAATGTAGCCTCTACTATCCCGTTGATACTTGTTTTTCCTCCTTTACATACATTCATTCTTGGTAGTATTTGGAGCTGGCTTTCCCAGTACTTCACCACTTGTCCAAATCTTAGTAGAAGCTGCATCTGTCCCTACAATATCACTTTGTGTTGTGATGGTCCTCTCCTTGCTTTGTTCTTCTCCTTCTTCATTAAATTGCCTATGCAGTTTTGGATCAATAATCAAGCATTCACTCTCATTGTGTCCTTATTTCTTACAAGTTTTATAGTATTTAGGCATATAGTCGTACTTGATCTTAATCCATTTTGACTCATCTGGGCTAGTTTCATCCTCCTCCTTAATAATCTTGATTCTTTGAGGCAAAGTAGCTAGTAAATTCACTTCAACTTTCTCCTTAGCACAACTAGGTCATGTACCATTTTGAGTTGCCAAATCAACATGTAATGGCCTACCAACTGTATTGGCAAGGGAAAACACAAATTCCTTAACAAAAACATTAGGAGGTAAATTAAGAAAAAATATCCAAGCAATGGCAATTGGTGTTTCCTCCTCCGGGTTCCACCATGGACTCCATTTTATGCATCGCATCTACCACATATCACTTTGTGCCTTCAAATAAAAGGCTGGATTTGATAGCAAGTGAATATAATCCTCCATTAACGATAATTTAATAAGAACACGGGTGTCCACAATCAAACCAATCACACATGGACCTTTTAACTCACGTTATATGGGAATCACTTTCCTCAACTCTTGAATCATAGGTTTTCCATAAGAAAACTTACCCAGAACTGCTAAGTGTAATCCCTATAGCACAATCGATTGTTTAACATCAGTCTTATTCCATCACGCTATTGGTTAACCATGTAAATACTTGACTGGCTTTAGGTTTACATTGGTTGCTTGCATGGGAGCATTTAATGCTTGGGGTATTAGAAGTTTTTCATAGTTTGGGATTAAACTAGGGTTGGTTGATGTTTGGAGAGGATGTATGGGGGTGATAGAACACTGACCAACCTCCATAGGAGGCTGGCCAGTGGCCGGTGTGGCCATGGGAGGAGCAACGAACAGAATAGCGTCAAAAGCTCCCTAAATCATCGGAACTTAGGTCAAGCGCTTTTAGCCTTATGTGGATTTGGATAGATTTGGACCCTTGATTCTTGACTTAGAAGTTTAAATTAGAAAGTGTTGACCAAACTTTAACTTTTGTGAAAATAACCCGGATTTGATGACTCCGATAGTTTCGTATTGTGATTTAGGACTTGGGCGTATGCCCGGAATTTATTTAGGAAGTCCGTAGGTTGATTTGTGGTGATTTGTCGAAATTTGGCAATTTGAAGTTGGGAAGTTTGACCATAGGTTAACTTTTAGATATCGAGTTCGGGATTTAATTTTTGGACTTAAAATAGGTGTGTTATGGTATTTATAACGTGTCTGCAAAATTTGGTGTCATTTGGAGTTGATTTGATAGGATTCGAACGATTAGTTGTAAATTTAGAAATTCATGCGTTTTAGAGTTTAATTCATAGTTTTAGATGTTATTTTTACGTTTTGATCATGCGAGCGAGTTCATATGATGTTTTTACACTTGTGTAGATGTTTGGTTTGGAGCCCCGAGGGCTCGGATGCATTTTGGACATGTATCAGAATATTGTTTAACTTAAAATGAATTGTTGGTGTGCTGGTACTCAAATATCCCAATTGTGAGCACCAGCCTTACAATTGCAAGGTGACAGTAGGGGGAAAATGTCGCAAATGTGACTTCCCTTTCGCATTTGCGAAGGCAGCATAATTTTTCTTGGTTCGCAATTGCGAAGAAATGTTCGCTTTTTGATGATGGCAAGTTCGCAATTACAAAGCCTTTTCTCGCAATTGCGATGATGCATGAGGCTGACACGGTTCGCAAATGCGAGCCCTGGTCCGCAATTGTGATGGTTCACAAATGCGAACCCTGTGTCACAAATGCGACATCTACAACTGGTTAAAAGGCTGGGAGATGGGACTTTTCAAAACATTCTCTCATTTTCTAACCCTAGACTCGGTATGAGGCGAATTGGAGAGGGGATTTTCACCTACAAACTTTGGGTAAGTCATTCTAATCTATTTCTTATCATATTTCATCAACATATCATAGATTTTAACATAAAAATAATGTTAATCAAAGTGAAAATTTGTGAAACCTTGTCATGTTTTTGAAAAATAAGAATTTGAGTTTTGAGAGTCGATTTGGACTCGGATTTTGAAACTAATCACATATATGAACTCGTAGGGTCATGGGTAGTCGGAATCTACCATTGAACCCGGGTTTTGATCGGGCGGGTCCCGAATTAACTTTTGTTGACTTTTTGGGAACAGTATAAGGATCTTAGCTTTATCTATTTCAATTGAATTCCCTAGTATTGTTTGGGGATATGAAGTCGATTTTGGTTAGATTTGAGCCGTGTGGCAGTGGATTTTAAAAGGAAAGCTATTTCTGAGTGTTGATTTGGCCTAGTTGAGGTAAGTACCTTGCCTAACTTTGTGGGGNGGGGGGGGGGGGGGAACTACCCCTTAGGATTGGTATTGATTTATTCATTTGTGTTATGTGAAAGCCGTGCACACAAGGTGATGAGTGAGTATACAGGTTGTGCGTGGTATTTGACTAGTTTAGGCTACCTAGACTATTTGCATGCTTTAATTGAAATGGCATATCATGTTATAAATCCTCATTGTCAATCTACTCTGGTTTGTGTTAGTCTATATTTACATGCCTTAATTGACTTGTCTAACACTTGCTCTACATCCTACTTGATAAATTGCTCTCTTACCTTAGTTGAACTTGTTGCCCTTATTTGATACATGTGATATATTTCATTGTTGATTATCATTTCTTGAAGTCCCTGTACGTGTTATGTCTTCACGGTTAATTTTCATTATTTGAAGTCATTGTTACTAGTTATCTCTTTCGTTGTTATTATTCTCATTGGAAGTCATGTTATTCCTTTCATTGTGTGTTATTTGTATTTAGTTTGTAGTTACACGTTATATTTCTTATTGTTGAGTTATTGGTGTTGAAGTTGTGGAAGCCGTATCATTTTGATGTGAAGTTGATAGCTATTAAGATATCTTTTGGGCCATTGTTGTGGAAACATTGATATTGTTGATTATTGGCAGTTGTGATATATGGACACTTGTGGTGAGAGTTGTTATTGCGATGTGATATTGACGCGCATGCGGTGGTATAAGGCTTGGGGTTAATGTGCATGCGGAGGTATATGGTGGGACTTATGTNATACATGTGATATATTTCATTGTTGATTATCATTTCTTGAAGTCCCTGTACGTGTTATGTCTTCACGGTTAATTTTCATTATTTGAAGTCATTGTTACTAGTTATCTCTTTCGTTGTTATTATTCTCATTGGAAGTCATGTTATTCCTTTCATTGTGTGTTATTTGTATTTAGTTTGTAGTTACACGTTATATTTCTTATTGTTGAGTTATTGGTGTTGAAGTTGTGGAAGCCGTATCATTTTGATGCGAAGTTGATAGCTATTAAGATATCTTTTGGGCCATTGTTGTGGAAACATTGATATTGTTGATTATTGGCAGGTTGTGATATATGGACACTTGTGGTGAGAGTTGTTATTGCGATGTGATATTGACGCGCATGCGGTGGTATAAGGCTTGGGGTTAATGTGCATGCGGAGGTATATGGTGGGACTTATGTGCGTGCTGCTTATAGGGGAACTACGTGAAGCCACGACGCGTTATAAGGTGGGCTAAAGTGTGTGTAGCTATTTCGGGGAAACTATTTTCAAAACCTATTTAAAATGTAAGGCTCAAGTAGAGGTATAAAGAATGATTATGATTTTGATTGTGAATTGTGGATACAAGGCGGTACCTTGGTTGTGATTCTTAATATATATACACGAGGCAGTACCTCGGTGGTGATTCTTATTATACACGAGGCGGTACCTCGTTGTGTTTCTTGTTGTTTTGTTCTTCCTTGTTTTTGTCAGTTATTGTCCGTATATGATCATTGTGGTTCTCCTTAACTGATATCTTCATGTTTTTTTTTGTTCATAAAATTTCGGTATCAGTTCATTTTGTTAACTGTTTCACATCAGTTATTTCTCCCCTTTCCATTATTTATCCTTATTATGTTTTCATATTGTTTATTTATATCCTGGTAGGTGTCTTGAACTGGCCTCGTCACTATTCTACCGAGGTTAGGCTTGATACTTACTGGGTACTATTGTGGTGTACTCATATTATGCTTCTGCATATTTTTGTACAGATCCAGGTACGTCTACTCGTGCCGGTCATTAGTGATCATCTATTAGCCGCTTTACGGAGACCTTAAGGTATGCATGCTTGACGTTCACAGGCCTTGGAGTCACCTTCCTTTATTCTTATTTCTTGTTGTATTTTCTTTCAGACACTGATGTAGTAGATATTCTAGTTTTACTCTATAGAGCTTATGACTTAGTTCCACCGATGTTGGGGAATGTATTGTTGTTGATTCTGTTTTCAAAAGCTTATATCAGTTATTCAGCCTTATTTTAGTATTTTGTTAATTATTTCCATCAAGTTATTATTAACTGTTAGGCTTACCTAGTCGTAGAGACTAGGTTCCATTACGACATCCTACAGAGGGATATTGGGGTCGTGACACCTGCCCACCAATTGTAGCTCATTGGTGATAAAAATACTATAATACTGTATATATATAGACCTTCGGCTCTCTTAACTGGAAGAAGACAATTCTTAACTGAATATAAATTTCCGATAAGGGAGAATACTGTAACTTATGAGATTAATATAATGTACATAAATTCAAAAGTACGAACTTCTCTTTATGTCTCGTTATCAAACGCAAGTAGTTACGATATCATGCCAAAATAAAGTAATGGTTTAACCTTAAAATACCTTATCACAATCTGTCCAATAACCATGTTGAACTTGTCTTGTCGCACTTTAATCTACAACATGATAATAATACTATCATTAAGTTACGGAAGGTACAACTATCGCACAACGAACGACAAGCTTACTTTATAATAAAACGGGCAGCATCTCCCCTATAATATTTACTTCCTCCCAATTCAACATAAAACCAACAACAACAAGAACACAACAATAACAAAATGTATAAATCATTTTCTAACCTTATATCCATCACAAAATACCACAAAACAACCCACACACCGCAATCACTTCATACACAAAACAACAACCATAGTAGTGTCAAACAACCCAAAAATGTAACGACGAATGACCAGCCCACAATTCCGCTATTATATGGTGTTTCTCCACACCCTTTCTCCTCCCAAACGCCATAAAACAGTAGCAAAATAGACAACCTAACAACAACACGAAACAACCCACAAAACATTCCACTACAAGTTGAATAACTCGAACTCACGGCTTCCGATCACAGTCCTGTGAGTTCTTCCAATTATAGACCAAATTTATCTACTTTTACAGCAGAAAAAACAAATGAAAGAGGTCAGTATACATACCTTACATGGTGAAGATCTCAGCTCCTAACTTTGTTTTTCAACCCTTAGGTTTTCCTCAAACTAGAACATGAAAAGAGGAGAAAATCATTCAGGGTTTTGTGTTGAAGTTTTGGGAGACGTTTGCTGGGGTGTATATCTAATATTTTTGCTATAATATGAGTGGAATATATGAAGGAAATCATCCCTAAGGGCTCTTTGGCCGACCCCAACTAGCCCCATTTTGGACATATTTGGTTATTTCATTTAAGCAAGTAGGTGACACACCTACTTGTCACCTATGCAGTCTCGCAAAAATGCAATTATCCCTCTACTCCAATATCGTATTGACAAAAGGTTCAATATAGTGGAAGCTAGACTCGTTGATCTGCAATTTGGTTGGTGCATCATCCCGTAATTCGAAGTATATTGGGAGAAAAACCCAGCTATATTTGACCTAAGTTTCCTCATATTTATGAATGTAACTTGTGATGACCTTTGCCAACGTTTGTTCCACAACTCGCTTGACTTCAAAACATAAAAAACGACTATGATATGACTAAAACAACTCATAACATAACCTCCTTATCAGGTTAAGTACCTTATTCTCACCCCAAAAGTACATGTTAAAACATTCCCAACTTATCGACTTTCGACAAAACTTATTTTCTTCAATTAGTTTAGCTTCTAAGTCTTCCAACCTCTTGGTACTTGTTATCAATTATCTTAAGTATTTGTAACCTCCAAGGTAACATGATTAACTTACTTTATATACTTTCTAAGACGATCATATTTCTAAGCTTACATCAACTGACTTACGACGTACTCTAATGTACGAAAACATGGGGTGTAATATCATTCCAACCTTTGGAAAATTCGTCTTTAAATATTGACTGAGGCGCTTATCAGTCTCATAACCTATATCTATAATGAATACGTTAATACCGTCCTTGCCATCTAGGCAACTATTCTGTGCATAAATCCAAAGGCCAGTGCATTCCTCTCTTTAGACCTCTTTCTCACACCACGACGTGTGTTCAGAATTCTTCCAATCTCGTAAATGTTGCCACCTTCTGTCATGCGGCCTATAAAACTCTGTCCTCGTACGCGCGCCTATGCGACTCTCCTCTCCTATTTCCCCCAACTTTTAGCCAATTTCTAGACCTCACTTTGCGAATATATACAGAACTGTGGCAAGTTGTCCCTCTGGGCATCTCTAGGTGTGCTGAAGTTCTTCACTTGGTACTTTGTCGAACTTACGACTATTACTATATTGTGTTTCATAGACTCGGTTATCTATCCTTATGGCCTTACTGCATCTACGTAGGTCATACTATACCATAACACTTACTTTGGTTTTATTATTACCAAGGTCTGCTACCCAACTCTAGGTTACTCTCTCCCTGCTGATCCCATATGTATAAATCTAAGTCCTTTAATGCTTCCTCATTATTGTTCATCTTTAGAATGAAAGCCTAACCTAATCTCATACTTTGGAACTTTTATCCATCTATTATTGATTCACCTTGATGTTGATCTATAATCTACCACTGACAACTTGAAACCTCTTACGTAATACATTGTCACTAGGGCTCACGTCTCATCGAGGAACATCTGAAGTTATTTGCCTGATCCACCTAGGGACGATGCTATACTTCAATAACTATATTTCATAGTATCCCAACATGATTCATCTTATGGGGGTATTCTAATCCCGTGCAATTCATGAAATTTATTTTTTAAAATCATTACTCAATCAAATGCCTAAACGCCTCTGTATCTATCACAATTACACCCTTATTATACTACTAGGCCAACATTCCATATCATCTAAATGATCCTAGTATTAAACTCCTCCGAGTTCATTCAAGATATATAGAGCTTTCTATAGGTTACGAAAATCATCATCTCTCTTGTTTTGATGGGCTTAATCTTGAGGTCTTACCTATTCTCGTCACCTTCTCACTCACCTTTTCATATCTTTACTCATGTCTACCTAAATCCTTATTGCTCTATCATACTTAAGCTTTTGACCTACACATATCTTTCTATACTACTCAAAACCTTCCTTTAACTTGCTAGCACCATAGATTTCCTTATGTTATTTTGGAACCTCAAGTGATACATTATGTCGTCTCTAACTCTTCTTTACTCTCTTAACTAGACCTATCGGTACTTGGAAACCGTAGGCTAGGAGATATCCTACTGACGACACCCCTATCATTTTTGGATACTGAATTATAGTGCTTATAGCCCTCCATCTGATGTCTGGACTAATCATAACCATCTGCACTTGAGTATCTCGTATGTTCTTTTACTATTACCTTACTTACCTTTAAATCTCACATCGTATCTTCTGTCACTTTCATAACCTCCCTTACACATAGGTGGACTTCACATCCACACCTTAAAACCTTACTATAATACTTCCACCTCAGGTGCATATACAATCAGGCAGGAGCTTCATACTAACTTCTTATGAGGCTGGTTCTCCTCTAACTGGCTTTATCGTAGAGTTGCTATAGTATATGGCCATTGTACTATCTCTCTTGCTCCTATGCTATTAAGAGTGATTCTATAATATTCTAAGTCATGGTTTCTAAAATTATATAGGTCTAAAAATCGGACTCCTAACTTACTTAGCTATTGTAACTCTCGAGTTTCCTCTTCTCTCTCAGCCTTTTTGTAGGCTTAAGTTGTCTTCAAATTTGTGGCTCGGGGTATTAGTTATTACTTTAGCCTTTTGTGGACGCTATGAAACATCCATGTTATAATGTTATAACAATTCAAACCTTTGTCTGTGATGTGGACTCAATTCGTTCTTTTAACTTATAACGGAGTCTTTTATAGTTGTATGAATGTCAACATATATACTGCATGGATAATACCCCGAAATCTTAAGTGTGTTCAAAATGTAACTAAGTTTGCGTCATTGATCAATAATTACTTTCGTTCCTTCTCAGCTTTCTTTAAACTTAAGCAATTACTTTTCCTGGTCTTTCTGCCACTTGTTGCGTGAATACTTGGCTTATCTTAGTTCCCACGCATGCTGGAATTATGTGCAATACCTATGATCTCGAATATTACTTTTGATTTAACTTCCCGTTGATTAGTCACAATAGGTGCTACTTTATTTTGGAGTGCATACAATATTGTAGTGAGACTATTGTTACAAGATAATTTTTTCTTCAGGTCATTATGCTTAGGTTGAAAACTTTTTCCTTATTTCCTCAACTAATCTTTCGTTATAGTACTTGGGGGGTGGGGGGTGGGCTCTGACTCTTGTAAAGCTTCGAGCTTATTACATCGTATATCCGACGGAATTTTTGATGTTCTTACTCGCCTATAATTATCCTCAGTTACATACCTCCGTACCCTTATGCTCGTAGGGTTCCTTCTAAACTCAAATTTTGATTTTCTCCCCAGTGGAACTCTTTTTTTTATTTCTGTAACACTTATACGGTACCTTTAACTATCCCAACTCCTATATGAATATTTCTCAAGATCACGATGTCATCATATCTGCCAGACTGCGTTCCCTATGTTGGGTTTCACTATGTTTATTTTGCACGATCTGTTGATTTATCTGTATCCTCTTGTCTATCCATAACTAGGCTCTTCATGAATCAACTACTAACTACTCGTTGGTCCATTCTCACATTTATTCCACGTAGTCTCACTTAATTTATGTCCTGTGTCTTAACTTACCACTCGCACTGACTCCTTATGTATCAAGTGTCCATTCACACTTATTTATCAATAACATCCTGGCCGGGAACCCTTACTGCCTATCCTCGACGTCGTGCTTGGAATATGTTCTAGGGTCGTAACATATCTATAGGATTTGAATAAGTGAAATCTCATCCTTTTCGCATTGTTATCGCATTCTTCCTTTACCATTTCATAGTTACTTAAACCACTTAACTCCGACTTAATACCATATCACACCATCTTCCCCCCTTTAGGGGAGTACTAGCATTTAATGCTTTGAAGTTTTACATGCAGATGTTTTACCTCTTTATCTTCGGCATCTTTCCATATTTTGAATGACCCTTACTCGCCTTGCAGTAATCCTCTGTACCGAGGATAACTGAATTTCTTACGCACGAGAGTGATGCCTAGTGTAACTGGCACACTTAGT
>AWOL01S0281480.1:2779-13933 GCA_000715115.1 Nicotiana otophora
TTCATCATACTGCCGAGCCTTGATTTGCTCCAATAGTAAAGACTAGGCAACAACGCATGCAAGAACTCGGCTGGGCTCTGAAATGTCCACCCTCACAAGTCTGTTAGCCAAGGATTGAATGTCTAAAGCCAATGGCCTCTCCTTTGCTGAAATGAATGCGAAGCTACCCATACTCTCCACCTTTCTGCTCAAGGCATCTACAACTACATTCGCCTTTACCGGATGATAAAGAATAGTAATATCATAGTACTTTAGTAACTCAAGCCACTTGTGCTGCCTCAAATTGAGATCCCTTTGCTTGAAAAAATGCTGCAAGCTGAGATGATCAGTGTAAACCTCACATGACACCCCATAAAGATAATACCTCCAGATCTTAAGAGCATGAACAATACCGGCCAACTCCAAATCATGTACACGATAATTCTTCTCATGTGGTTTAGTTGACATGAAGCATATGCAATAATTCGCCTCTCCTTCCTCAATACACAACCCAAACCAACACGCGAAGCGTGGCAGTATACATTATACATCGTCGAACCTGAAGGCAGCACTAGAATCAGTGTCGTAGTCAAAGCTGTCTTGAGCTTATGGAAGCTCGCCTCACAATCATCGGACCAACGGAACAGAGCACCCTTCTGAGTCAATCTAGTCAAAGGTGCTGCAATAGATTATAAGCCCTCCACAAACCGGCGATAATAACCTGCTAACCCCAAGAAGCTCCTGATCTCAATCGTCGTAGTAGGACGAGGCGAACTCTAAATGCCTAAATCTTCTTGGGATCCACCTTAATACCCTCGCCTGATACAACATGCCATAAGAATTCTACATAATCTAGCCAAACCTCACACTTGGAGAACTTAGCATATTGCTTCTGTTCCCACAAGGTCCGAAGCACCACTCTCAAATGTTGCTCGTGCTCCTGCATGTTGCGCGAATAGATCAAAATATCATCAATGAAGACAATGAAGAACGAATCAGTATATGACAAATGGAACCATACGGTACGGGGGGGATAGATATAGGCTGGGTACCTGGAGCAAAATCATTGCAAAAATCGATATCATAATCTGGTGGCATGCCTGGAAGGTCAGAAGGAAACTCATCGGAGAACTCCCGGACTACGGGTATTGAATCATCGAAAACACATCGGAGAACATAGTCTAGATAAGCCAAATAACCATTCTCGACCATGTGTCGAGCCTTTATAAAAGAGATGATCTGACAAGGTATGCTGACAGACGAACCCTTCCACTCCAATCTAGGCAACTCTGGCATCACCAAAGTAACAGTCTTGGCATGGCAATCAAGGATGGCTTGATATAGAGATAACCAGTCCTTTCCCAGGATGACCTCAAAGTTGGTCATATCAAGCAACAAATGATCCGCTCTAGTCTCATAACCACAAAATTTAACAATGCAGGATGGATAGACCCGATCCACAACAACAGAATCGTCAACCGGAGTGGACACATAAACTAGAGTACCCAAGGACTCACGAGGAATATCCAAAAAATGAGCAAACAAGGATGACAAATATGAATAGGTAGACCCGAAATCAAATAATATCG
Source organism: Nicotiana otophora (assembly GCA_000715115.1). Classification (NCBI taxonomy): domain Eukaryota; kingdom Viridiplantae; phylum Streptophyta; class Magnoliopsida; order Solanales; family Solanaceae; genus Nicotiana; species Nicotiana otophora. The sequence continues at coordinate 4,348 of AWOL01S0281480.1, forward strand.
AAGAATCCCTACCGCAAACAAAAATAATACTTGTGATCCCGACATCGGAGGCCACTGCATCTAGTCTGGCTGGGAAAGTAAAGAATCTAGCTGGAGCACCACCTGACTGGCCTCCACCTCTAGGATGACCCCTGCCCACCTGCCCTCCGTCTCTGGGCGGTCGGATGGTTGGTGCGGCTACTGGTGTTGTAATCATAGGCTGAGAACCTTGCTGCACTGCCTTGCTCCGAAGCTTGGGGCAGAACCCCCGCACGTGGCTGAAATTCCCGCACTCAAAACAACCTCTTGGTACGGAGGGCTGCTGGCCTGAAGTCTGACCCTGATATCTTGAATACCTACTGGAGAAACCCTGAATAACTAATGGGCGGCAGGAACTCTCCGGCATGGCGCTGAAATAAGGTCGAACTGGTACACCCTGAGGAGGTAGAGGTGCTGGATATGTGAGCTTGCTAGGTTAACCTCTCCCAAACTGACCTCTGCCCCAAGATGGAACACCACTGAACCCTACAGAATAACGAAACTACTTGTCCCACAGCATATGCTCTCGGCCCCGCTGACAATAACCCTCAATCCTCCGAGCTATATCCACAACCAACTGGTAAGAAGTACCCATCTCAACCTCTCGGGCCATAGTGGCCTGAATATTAGAGTGAAATCCCTCAACAAACCTCTGCATTCTTTCCGCCTCAGTAGGAAGCTTCATAAGTGCACAACGAGACAACTCAGATAATCTTGCCTCGTAATCGGTCACAGATATCTAACCCTGCTGGAGCTGCACAAACTGGAACAACAACTCTTCCCTCTAGGAGGGTGGAATATACCTATCCAATAAAAGGCGTGTGAACCGATTCCAAGTCAAGGGAGGAGAACCTGCTGGTATGCCAAGAAGATGAGATTGCCACCATCTACAAGCCCTGCCCTCCAGCTGGAAAGTAGTAAAATCCACCCCGTGGGACTCTACTATGCTCCTGTTGTGCAGTCTGTCCCTACACCGATCAATAAAATCCTGGGGATCCACATGTTACTTACCCCAAAAGACAGGAGGGTATAGCTTAGTCTATCTATCCAATAGCTTCTGCAGCTCACCGACCGCAGCTGGTCTGGGCTCATGTACGACTGCTGCCACTGGCTGGGCTCCTCCCCTGGGTAGTGTGCTCGGGGTATGATATACAGCAGTTGCATGCCCAAGAGCCTGAGCAACAGGGGTCTGTGCTCCCCCCTCCCCCCACTTGAGATGTGGTTGGGTCTGCTGGTAATAAACTAGCCTGGGTCATAGTATCCATGAACCGCAGCATACATCCCATTACCTCCTGAAAGCCCGATGCTCACATGAAATCTACCGGGGCTCGCTCTACTGCAGGTACCTCGCCCTGCTCCTCAATAATGGGATTCTCTATTGGATCCGCTGGTAGTATATCTAGGGAAACTCTAGGACGACCTCGTCCCCTATCTCGAGCCGTTGCTCTCCCCCGGCCTGTGCCTCGGACTCTAGCAATAGGGGGAGCTGCTCCTCCCGGGTTTGGAACAACTGTCGTGCGCGTTCTCACCATCTATGAGAGAATAAGAGAAATATACTTAGTATAACATCAACTGCATGATAGGAGATGCAGAAAGAGTAGTTTCCTAACACCCTATAGCCTCTTGAAGATAAGTATGGACGTCTCTTCACCGATCCACAAGACTCTATTAGGCCTGCTCATAACTTGTGAGACCTACGTGAACCCTATGGCGCCCAACACTACAGCTAGGCAAGCCAACAATGAACTAACTCTATGATCTTTTCTTTTAGAAATTGTTGTTTTTTTTATTATTCCGAAATCAAGACGTGAAAAAGTTAGTAAAATGAGAAAGTAAATAATTTTTAAAATCAATGGAATAAAGTAATTACTCAAAAACCAACGAGTGTCTACTAGCATAAATCTCCATGACCTGGTGTCATGAGTGTATGAGCTACTAGTAGAATATACAAAAGAGTACTACACTACTGTCTGTAATGAAATAGATAGAAAATAAAGAAAAAGAAAGGCTTCGGTTGCTGCAGAAGGGGCTCGGAAGTCAGCTCACCGCTAAGTCACGTAGAAATCAAGGATGCGCGCCACACTGATATCTAGATGCACCTGCCTTAGATCCTGCATGGTTAGTGCAGAAGTGTAGCGTGAGTACATAAACAACATGTACCCAGTAAGTATCCAGTCTAACCTCGAAGAAGTATTGACGAGGGGTCAAATCCGACACTTACTATGGGCCAACAATAAAATTATGGAATTGTAACTAAGCATGGACTAAATAAATACAACCGAAAACACAATAACAAGAATATATGAACAATTCTTTCACTAATAGTAAGTCCCAAATAATTTCTATCATTTAACAAATTAATCTCTCAAGCCAATGAAACAATATCATTTATAGTTGGACTTCAAGAATTATTATGCACGAATTATGTTGAGGTCGTACGGCCCGATCCTACATACAAATAACTAAATTGTGCACTGCCGAGGGTCGAACGTCACAAAACATAGATACATCTATTCTATTTCNCCATAGATACATCTATTCTATTTCCGAGGCGTTCGACCCGCTCCACAAGGAGAGAAAATACTGTATAAATAACCGATTCAAAGATTATTAAGAGGTTAATATATAAGGAAACATCAATTCTCATTAACGGTCAAGTAACCCCTCCAAAACTCAAGTAAATAAAATTCGACCTTTTACAATTCCTTTATCAAGTTCAGATATGATTTAAGCATTTAAATTACCAAGTAAGGTGCAAATATCGCAAGTATCACATGATTTGGGTCCTAAACTACCCGGGCATAAGCATAATTAGTAGCTACGTACGTACTCTCGACACCTCGTGCGCACGTAGCCCCCACAAATAGGAGCACATATAAAATCAATTTACCTATGGGGTTTATTCCTTTTTACAAGATTAGAAAAGAGACTTACCTCGTCTCAAGGCTTACTTTCCGGTCCAAATTGTGCTTTAAACCCTCTCGGTGCCAAACGACTCGAAGCTAGTCAAATGTTATATAAAATAATCAATACATGTTAAAAAATTCATAACCTAACTATTAAAGTAATTTCCTAACCCTAATCGAAAAGTTCCTAAATTTCACCCCCGCCCACGCGCCCGGATTCCGAAAATGTTTGAAGAAAATTGTTACCCATAACCTCATGGACTCAAATATATAATTTTCACTAAATTTCATAACCATTTTCGTGGTTAAATCTCATTTTTATCAAAACCTAGGCTTTCATCTAAATCCATATTTTTAACAAACTTACATGTTAAACTATATCCGTAATCTATGTATTAAACTCATATTAGGTAGAAATTACTTACCCTCAATAGCTAGCTTGAAATCCCCCCTTTTGAAGCTCTAAAATCGCCCAAGAGTGCAATAAATGAACCCAAAAATGGCTAAGTCCCGATTTACGCGAACGCAAATCACTCCGAACGCACAAAGAATCACACACTAAAACCAAATTGAATAAAGTTCTGAACTTCAAGTTTCCAAATCACTCCGAACGCACCGAGTCATACATAGACTACTTGGAATGATACCAATTTTTGCGGGCAAGTCTTAAATCACCATACAGAAATATTTCCGGTCTCGGAATCTCAATCGGATCTCGATAACACCTAAACCAACTCCAAACCAAATTTAAAGAACTTTAAAACCTTCAAAGAGCCAACTTTCACTATTAGGCGCCGAAACGCTTCCGGGTCATCCAAAACCCAATCCGAACATACGCCCAAGTCCGAAATTATCATACGAACGTATTGGAACCGTAAAATCCTGATTCCGAGGTCGTTTACTCAAAATAATGACCGAAGTCAAACTTAGCCTTTTAAAGCTAAACCAAGGAACCAAGTATTCTGCTTTCAACCTGAACCCTTCCAAATCCCGGACTAACCATCCCCTCAAGTCATAAAACAGTAAAAGCACATACGGTGAGTCTTATTTAGGGGAACGGGGATCTAGAAAGCAAAACAACCGATCGGGTCGTTACACAACTTGTGCACACATAAAGAGAGACGACATTTACAAAACATTTAACCACAATTTTTGTGTGAGTAATATTACAGAAGTTCAACATCTTCAGCTGGCAATCGGTATGTCACGACCCAAAAATCAATTAAAGGCCGTGATGGCACCGGCCACCGCAGTCAAGCAAGCCAAAATTAAATACTTAATTTGAATCTCATTTTTTAAATAGTTTGAAAATCATATTTCCTTCAATTAAATAGTAAAAAGTAGAATTTACAGAGTAAATAATAATATTTTTACCAATTTCACTACAAAATAACCCATAGTCACCCCAAAACCCGATGTCATAAGTTCATGAGCATCAACTAGGAATGTAAAATAAAATACAGCATCTGTCCGAAATATAAATTGGACAGGAAAAATGTAAAAACTCTGAAGGAGACTCTGCTGGCTGCGGGTCGACATATGGAATGCAGCTCACCTAAGTCACCGAGTGTATACACGCCTCTGCTCTCACAAGGCCTCCAGACAAATATGTACCTACACAAAAATATGCAGCAAGTGAAGTATAAGTGCGTAAATCCACGTGTACCCAGTAAGTATCTAGCCTAACCCTTGAGGAGTAGTGACGAGGGGTCGACATCGACACTCACTAGTGGTCCAATAATATCATGTACAGTAAAGAGTTAAATAAATACAAGGCAGAGTAAATAAATAAAATAAACAAGTATAAAACACGTGGTACAAATTCTCCTCTTTACGATGAACTCAAGCTCTCCATTAGAAATTTCCTCCTTAACCGGAGCCTATATATAGATATAGCGGATCTCATCAAATAGATTGTCATAATTCAAATCAGGAAAAACTCACAGATACACTGGCTTCTTGCCAAATATTATGCACGATTCCATAAGGATGTTTTATAGGAAATGCCGAGGAGTATGACCGGATCCAACATAAATATTTAATCTGTGCACTGCCGAGGGTCAAACGACACGAACCATAGATATATCTATTAACCAGCCGAGGCGAACGACCCGCTCCCATGAGAGTATGGTACATAAATTCTGCCGAGGAGAACGACCCGATCCCATTAGAATAAGAGGCTTTGACGGGTCCTTGGCCCCACTCACGAATAAATGTGTGAGTTGTATTTTCTTTAACAAAAACCTTTCTATAAAACATATATATCACAGAAACATGCCGTAAGAGGAGTGAAATTATTCGATGTAGCCCCCACAACAAGTAGCACACAACAACATACAACACCTAGGGGTAATTTTCCCCTCACAGAGTTAGATAGGAGACTTACCCCGCTTCGAAGTTCCATAACCGGCTCCAACGCCACTCTAACACCTCAAATCGATGCCCGTCGCTCCAAAACTAGTCAAACAATGTGCAAACATTTAAAAATATACTCTAAAATCATAATAAATCAATGTATAACAATTCCCAACTCTCCTCGAAAAGTCAATAAAGTCAACCCTCGGGCCCACGTGCCCTGATTCCAAAATGTTTCAAAAAAAAATATTACCTATAACTCATATGGTCTATATCCATAAAATCATCCAATTTCATCCATGAATCGACCCACAAATCAAAGATTTACCATTTCTCAACTTTGGGGTTCAAAATCCCAATTTCTACAATCCAAACACGAATAAAATTAATAACCAATGGAAATAATTATGGAGAAACGTCAAAATAAAGGCCAGATATTTACCCCCTTGTTGAGACGAGAACAATGCTGCGAACATCACCTCAAACGGAGCTCTAGAACTCACGTTATGCCCAAAATACTAAAATTCTCGGTTTAAAACACTTTCCGGGCGATTTTCTTCTTCGCGTTCGTGGGACCTCCCTCACGTTCGCGATGAACAAAGTTCGCACTAGAGACTAGCAATCTTTTCCGACACGGAAATGGGCATAACGCTCTCATACAACATCGAAAATCGATGATTCTTATTGCTATAGCTCTGTAATTACGACACAGATCTAATGGTTCAATCCAATCACAAATCAAGGGCAGTTTGCTCAATATGGTACCCTTTACGCCCAAAGAAACGACGTTGAAACATCAAATAAGAGCACGATACAGCCTAAACATATCCGAAACACACCCGGGGACCCCGTACAATCACACTGACCCACTCCATAACATAAAACGGACCTGCTCGAGGCCTCAAATCATACCAAATAACATCAAAACTAGGAATTGCGCATCGATTCAGGACTAATGAACTATTGAACTTCTAACTTCCACATCTGATGCCGAAACCTATCAAATCACGTCCAATTGACCTCAAATTTTACACACATGTCATATTTGACATTACGGACCTACTTCAACTTGCGGAATCAAAATTCGACCCTGATATCAAAAAGTCCACTGCAGGTCAAACTTCCAAAAGCCTTTAACTCCCAACTTTCGCCAAATGACCCCAAAATAACCTACAAACCTCCATATCCACATCCGAACGCGCTCCTAAGACCAAAATCACCATACGAAGCTATTTCCAGGCTCGGAATTCTAAACGGATATCAATAATATTAAAATACACTTCAATCCAAATTTATAAAATTTTTCCAAAATGTCAACTTTCCACAATAAGCGTCGAAATGCTCTTGGGTCATCCAAAACATAATACGAACATACGCCCAAGTCCAAAATCATCATACGAACCTGTTGGAACCTTCAAATCCCGATTCCAAGGTCATTTACGCAAAAGACAAAATTTAATCAATTTCGCTAACTTAGAGCTTCCGAAATTAGAATTGTTTTCCAAATCAACTCTAAACTTTCCGATATTCAATTCCAATCACGTATACAAGTCATTATACCTGAAGTAAAGTTACTCAAGGTCTCAAACCGCCGAACGACATGCTAGAGCTCAAAATGACCTGTCGGTTCGTTACATTCTTTCCCACTTATACATATGTTCGTCCTTGAACGTGTTAAGAACTGCTCTGGAGTTGTCCGAAATCGTTGTTTAACACCTCATGCACCTACCCGTGCTACCACAACCTAGTTGAGCATATTAGCTCGAGCAAACCTGAAAATCCTCCCTTTTATCTAGTCAAATAAGCCTTAGAGCCCAATTCCAACATCTGAAATTCTCTACCAGGTCTGTTTCCAACATTCGAACATTGTATCCATCACTACACGATGTACCAATACATGATTGTATACATGTTCTGAATTCACACCATGCACCGCATAATTCACCTAACCATAATAACACCCATGACACATATAAGTCATGTTCTAACTCTTGTAGTATTGCCACGACAGAAGAGATATGTAGAAATTCATAACCAACTACCAAGTCAACAAATCATTGAGTCTCTCCTCTTGATAAGAACCATTACCTCATTATGAACCAAATAACGATATTTGCTCTCAAATATGTCGCATATAAATTCGATCGCACTGGTCCCAGGTCTAAAACTCTCGTCTCACCCAATACAAACTGCTCAGGCAATAAGCCACCTCAGACACTACCAAAAGCCTCATATGATGCCACAGTGTGCCAACAAGCTACAAAACGAATGTGAACATAAGGAAACCGAACTCTAGAAAGAACTACTCAACCCACGTGACTAATTAAACAACCGAAAAGATGTTATGAACCTTCCTCAGAAAATGAGAAACAAAACACACAAGATTAGGTATAGGGAATTGTACTCAACATCACATTGTTGCGGCGTGCAACCCGATCCACACATGATACCATTGCGGCATGCAACCCAATCCAACCATGATACCCGTGGCGGCGTGCCACCCTATCTAAACAACATACCCGTGGCATTGTGCCTCCCGATCCACACATAATAATCCATAAGGAAATACTTACTGAGATAAAATGCCCATACCTCCGAAATACCCGAATATCAACCACAAACACGCGAAGTGCATAATATAAATCCTGGGGAGACGGATAGCGCCATATGCTATGAAAATCAAGCACAACTAAGGTGCAATAAATGAATTGTATCTCAAGAGCTATCCTGCTCTCACAACACCACAAATTACACAGGATCTCAACACGAGTGCGAATAATCAAACCACCTCAGAACCCACATGGCACAATAAAGATTACACGGAATGGCTGACGACAGAAATAACATCCAAAGCCCGAAGATTCCTCCGTAAACAACGCTAAGCTGAAATAAACATATCCGACCTGATATAGAGCCCACATTCACATTTAGATCCACCCACAGACCTCAAGACGATTCTGACAGTACTGCACTAGGCTAATGACCTTTCAAGGATCCACACTAACCCATTTTTCCATGACACATAAGAACAACCGTCCAATCCGGAACAAACATCCATAATTCGCAACCAAATGAATAGAGCGCCCTTCAGGCATAAATTCTGACATTAGCGATAGTACCACAATCTCCATACTTGGCTTCAATCTTTAATCAATCAAGTGACTACATGTCACACTTATATAATCTTCCCGTGGGATAGGCTCCCATGACCCTCCGCACCAGGTAGCAGAGTCTGCACATCCATACCACCGGCCATACTAATGCTGTAAAGCAAATCGAGAATCCATAAATCAGTACACAAAGACTCTTACATAGGACACCGTTCTTAGGAGACGCTAAAGAAAATAGCAGCTTACTCTAAACATATGAATTCTTTCCTGCTCATTCTAGCTCGTGACATTCTTGCCAATACTGAACCGCAACTTTGATCCTCAACTTCCAATTCCCATGCCGCTCACTACACCTAACATGCCACTACGCGAGAGCATAAGAATTTCATCATAACTCCGGAACTACTTATAGAATAAACACTTTATCATATAGAAACCTTTCACTTAACTCATTTCAGGATAACCATTGCAACACGTGACTGAATTCCTATAACCGCAGGAAATACAAACCGCAAGTTGTGGTCTAAACCATCATAACTCTTCCGGGATCCATCTACCCATAACATGCCATAATAATCAAATGCCTCCAAATAAATCAAATTATGGCGGCCGTCAAGTCTCGCACGTACCGCCACAAATCACTTGTATAACTTAACACGCTGAAGGAACTAATCATTACCACCATCATGCCAATTCAACCACTGCTACCCGAGCCAATTGTTTCTAATTTACTCCTTGCCTCAGAAATTATAATAGCTCCATTCAAAATATAACGAACTCAATCCGCACTCACACTGAGCGACCCAATTCACGAGACCACGTTATATCAAAATCCACGAACCATCTCATACCCTCCTTGTGCACACATTCGCATCTTCAACTAGTACACATGTTCTGATAATTCCTCTACGAATCTGAAGTTATTTCCTTTCATTCCTCCAATGCTACACCGCAGACCGATGATAATATAGAACACTCCAAGCCCCTTTCATAATCCACTGCAAAAGCTAGATACTTAACCATACCACGGACTTAAAATCCTTAGGCACCGCACTTTAATTTTGAACCTACTAGGACCATTGTTGAGAGTCACCCACTCTAACTTATCCCCGAATATAATCAAACTCCAAGGCCCTGCTAGCACATGAACACCCTCTCAAAGAAGCAACCGGCTGAATTTCTTTCCTTATACATCAC
>AWOL01S0281486.1:2540-14359 GCA_000715115.1 Nicotiana otophora
TATATATATATATATATATATATATATGGGTATGTTTACCCCTTAGATGAGACAGACGATATTTTTCGATGATTCAGAATATGGTATCATCGGCCTAGATTGAGGGTTATTACTCTAGAGTTCACAGTTACAGAGTGGTACGCTCGGGCCGAGTATGGTACCGGGTGCCGGCCATGTCCCTTCAGGTTTGGGGCGTGACATTACTGGCAACATAAGCAGTGCTTTAAGAACTTTCAAAGACTTTGACGGCTGTTAAAGAGGTAATGATTAAAACTCTCTTTTTATCCCATGATACCCAATTCACTAACTGTTTATCTTTTCCATGCAGCCAAACGGTATCAACATTTTGGTAGTATCACACCAAAGCGAGTCACAAGGTAGTAGTGAATCTGTGGTGGAGCCAAACTTGAGGAAATCACTTCCAATATTTAAGTCAGAGCTAGAGGCGACTTCCATTCCACATGATGGAGATAAAGCAAAATCGTGGCCTAAATTTTACAAACGATCAGCACCAACAATGTCTATCTTTGATGAAAGAAAGGACGTCTTGACTCTTCGCAAGAATTTTATCTTGGATGCTTGGGCTGAAACTCATGCTTAGCTTTCCGACCTTACTGCAGACGATGTTTCTTCTCTTGGATACGAGATCCAAGTGATTCTGGATGAGATACATGGAAAGGGTGTAGATATTTCCCCTTTGAGTGACCTATTAAAGTCTTTCTTTGAGCTTGCTAATTCATGTGACTAGGCACGATCAGCTCTCTCTGATAAGGTCGTGGACGTTGAAAAATCAGAGTTATTTTTAAAAGCCAAGGCACACCTTGATCTTTCTTGAATAAGAAAAGGGAAAAGGTCGAATAACTGTCCGCCACCAGTCAATATATTAAAGAGACGAAGGAGAAGGTGAAGAAGTTAAGAGTTCTGCAAGATGTCGCCAAGAAAGAAGTCGAAGAAATAGCATCCAAAGTTTTATCTACTGAAGATGAGTACCGTAGATGTTCCGATGTTTCCTTGGCGATTGTTGATGACTTGGTCAGCGTAGAGAAGAAGAAGCAACACTTAGAGGCCACCTTTTAAGACTTGGTCAATTACAAGTTGTCTTAGATTAGCCTATATAGAGTATTTTATTTTCCTCTTTTATTTTCTTGTATTTGATTAACTAGCGTCTATTCGTAGAAATGAAAACTCTATCTATTTTACTTTATATCACAGGCTTTCATTGATGTCTCTTTTTTTCTTTGTGGTTCAGTATCAATAGTTCCTTGCTTAGCATGATGTATTGACGTTCACATAATAAAACTTAGCTTTCTTTTAAATATCGTTGTCGTTCATGTCTCGAAGTTCTCTGATTTGAAGATACATCCTCCTTTTTCTTTGAAGAAAATATTGTTCATCACATTTTCACCTTTGTGGTGGGAAATATATATCTCAATGTGAGAACGTCAAAAATATGAGTCATTTGGTTTATCAAAATCAAACTTTAAAATCTACGACATATCCAAAATTCATAATTAAACACCTTCAGAGTCGCCCCAGATAATATTTTGAAACCAACTTTAGATTCCACCACGTTAAAAATTTCATACTTGCACATTCCCACAAAAAATCATATATTGGCGTCTAAATGTCGAAATCATGAACTGTTTAATTTCTTGAAAACTAAACTTCCAAATCTAAAACATATCCAAAATGTAAAATCTAATGCCTTAAGGATGGTTTCAGATAATATTTTGAAATCAACATAAAATTCTGACACCCCGGCGAGTTTAGATTTGCATGCTTTTACCAAAACTTTTGAATCTTGATGTAAAAACGTCAAAATCATGAACCATTTAATTTCTTGGAAACTAAACTTCAAAATCTAAACCATATCCAAAATATAAAATTTAGTGCCTTAAGGATAGTTTTAGATAATATTTCGAAATCAACTTTAGATTCTAATATACCGATAATTCCAAATTAGTGCGACTTCGCCAAAAATTTTATGTCTTGGTATGGAAGCCTCAATATCACGCGACACTTTTCTTTATAGAAATCAGAATTCAAGAGGTTCATTCTCATCAAATATCTTGGGTTCAAGTCTTACTGAATTTGAAACACCGTACCGGGTAATCTTCCTTCTTATACTTGTGTTCCCTTTTTTTATGCCTCTCTTCCTTTCCTGTTTTTTAGGACAGAGAGAAGATTTGAAAGACCAACAAACTTGAAGGTTTGACTAACATGAAGATATAGCGAATACCCGGACTTCAATATAAATATCCGACAACCTCCTAAAAGACTATAGTCGTCTCATTGAAGATAGCGAATTACCATGGAGGCTTACCCTTTTTAAATCATATGGGATCCAAAGCTCAACAAAATAATGGTATTTCATCCCAATTTTCAAGTGTTGATTGAATGAATTAAATTCCATCATACTTTATTCGGACAATGATTAGGGATATATATCTTTTGGACTTATGTGACTGAACTTAGAATTAAACTCTAAGCTGCCTACGTACGTCGGTGAAAAGGATCAAGTCATACCGTAGTTCAGAATGGATGAGATATTTTTTTTATATATATATATAGTTATTTATTTTTTAGCGTCCTAACTCTTGCCTAGGCCACCTCTTATGAGGTTTTCAAACTAGCGGACTTCTTTCTTTTGGGCCGTACACAGTTTATACTTTCGTGGGCCAGGAGTAACATGTAGTTTAGGCTCTTGAGTTAAGGATCATATCTTCTTTCAAAGATAATACTTCTTCAAAAACTTGGCATTGATAGGGCCGATTCTCATGCCATCCGCCTCAACCAGTTTGTAAGCCCTACTTGAATAAGCTTCTTAAACGATATATGACCCATCTCATTTTAAAGTGAACTTCCCTACAAGTTTATGGGAAATAATATTGTGTCTTCGTATGGAAAGACCTTGATCTCCTACTTGAAAGGATTTTGGGCGAACATTTTTATTGAAGGCACGAGACAATCGAGCTTGATATTATTCAAGACTCTGTTGAGCTTTCAACCTCTTCTTATTAAGAGACTCCAACTTTGCTAGTCGAAGTCGAGAATTTTCTTCATTAGTGATCCCTTCTTGAATAGCTAATCATAATGAATGTATTTGACGTTCGAGTGGCAAAACGGCTTCAACCCTATAGACAAGTGGATAAGGAGTTGCTTGTGTTAGAGTATGGTGAGTTGTCTTATACGCCCACAGAGCTTCTTTCGTACGATTATGCCAATATCATTTGGATTTGGAGATGACTTTCTTTAACAAGTTGCATAGAGTTTTGTTGAATGCCTCAGCTAGACCATTGGCAAAAGCAATGTACATAGAAGAGTTACGTTACTTGAAGCCAAAGAGATCACAAATCTTGTTCATTAACCTATTGTCGAATGGCTTGCCATTATCTATTATTATATAAAGAGGAATGCCAAAGCGATAGATGATATTTACTCAGATGAAGTTAGCAACATTCTCCTTCTTTACTTCCTTGATAGAAAAAACTTTCGCCCATTTTGAGAAGTAATCGATTGCGGCTAAGATATACAAATGTATGCTAGAAGATTTTGGTAGCGGTCCAACAACATCCAATCCCCAAGCGTCGAATGACCACGATGCAACAATCGGATGTAGCAATTCAGGAGGTTGATGCATAAAATTTGCGTGGAACTGGCAAGCCTTGCATCTTCGAGCATAGTCCAAGCAATCTTTTACCAGCGTTGGCCAATAAATTCCATCCTTTTTATATGGAAGTTGAGCTTTGGTCCATATTGATGTGATCCACATATCCCATAATGTGCTTCTTGCAAAGCTTGGAGTGCTTCATCTTCCCCTAAATATCGGAAGAGTACTCTCTCAAATGATCTTCTGTATAAAGCATCTTTATAGTAGAAGAAACGCGGTGAGCGACCCCGGAAAGTATCCCACAGCTCAAGTAGTCAATGATGGTTTGTTGCCAATCTTCCTTCTCAGCTTCATAAACAATGACAATATGCTCGAATTTGTTTTCTTTACTTTCACCCATATTTGGTAGTGGTACTACCCATTTTTGGCAGATAGTAACTTGCGCTTGATCAGGCAGAGTTAACGATAAAGCTAGAGAAGCTAAGGCATCAGCCTTCTTGTTTTCTTTCTTAGGCACATGTTGGATAGTCACTTCACCAACCCATCCTATTAATTTTTTAAGCATAATCATGATATGGTCGTACTTCGGGTTTTTTTATAACTACCTAAAAGTTGATTGATCACTAACTGGGAATCACCAAAGACTTGCAATTGCAACTGCTTCATATCGACAACCATTTCAAGTCCAAGTATTAAAGCTTGGTACTCATCAACATTGTTAGAGTAGAGTAGTGTCAAAGTAAATGAGTAGGGCAGAACCTCACCTTGAGAAGTGACAAATACTTTACCAACACCAGCTCATCCACGATATGCAGAATCATCAACGTACATCTTCCATGGAGGTTGAGCTTCAATGACCATTGCGTCCTCATTAGGTAGTTCGTCAGTTAGCTCCCAATCATTAGGTTTAGAGTGATCTGCCAAGAAGTCTGCTAATTTGTCCTTTTATAGCGTTTTGAAGCATGTACACAGTTTCAAATTGTTGAAACTGGAGGTACCACCTTGCTAGTCGATCAGTAAGGACATGTCGTCACATCACGAACTTGATGGAACTTGCCCTAGAAACAAGACAAACAACATGAGCTTGAAAGTAGTGCTTCAACTTTTTGATTGAGAAGAATAGCGCCAAACTTAAATTTTCGATTAGCGAATAATTCAGCTCATTTGGTGTCATCATCCTGCTCAAGTGGTAAGTGGAGTTTTCTTTCCCTTTACTATTTTCTTGGGCCAACTGTGCTCCAACAGACCTTTGTTGTGCCTAAATGTATAGCGTCAACGACTTTCCACGTATAAGGGCTACCAAAACTTGAGGTTTCATCAAGTAAGTTTTAATACTTTCAAAGGCATTGCTACAAGCTTAGTCCCACTTGAAAGGAATGCCTTTCTTCATGAGTCAACTGAATTGTTGTCACCTCCTAGTTAGGTTTGAGATGAATCTCCTAAGGTATTCTAGATTTCCTTGCAGACCTTTCAATTCATGAATATCCCGAGGCTCAGGCATTTTTAAAATGGCATCTACTTTGGCTTGATAAATTTCAATCCCTCGATGTCGGACAATGAAACACAGGAACTTTCCAGAAGCAACTCCAAAAGCACATTTTAATGGATTCATCCTAATTTGGTACTAGGGGTGGGCATTCGGTACTTTGGTTCGATATTTAAGAATTTTGGTTTGGTATTTCGGTATTTAGTTTATCAATTGTGTATACCAAATACCGTATCGAAGTATTTCGGTAGAATTAAGTATTTCTTATTTTGGTTCGGTACGGTTTCAGTTTAAATCATTTTCTGCTTCATGGACCACAACAAAGGTATAGGTTTTGTCTGGTGTAGCTAGAGGAGTGTTCAGTAAGTAGAACGTTTAGTTTGTGTTGTAATGCTTTTGGTAACTGTTAGAACCTTTGCTGCTATAGTTGATCCACTTTTTTCTTGATCTTTTGCCTTTAAACCAGTGAAAATGAAAGTTTAAGCAGGTATTTTTATCAACTTCTTAAATTTTCCAAGGACGATCTTGATTTTTTTCTACTTGTATTTCGCAATTAATATATTAGTTTTACTGCTATTATTATTACTCAATCACTACATTATTTAAATTTTGGTACTTGTTAAAATATGAGTAATACTGTGTACTAGTCCTTTTATGGAAGACCAAACAAAATGAGTACAAAGAAAAGATCATAATATTTTCAAATAAACATAACTGTAGCAAGCATCAATTACTGTCTCAATTTATAAACTATTTCCGTATTTCGGTATATCGAAATACCAAAATATCAAAAATTCAATATCGTATACCGTACCGAATTACAGAAATATCAAAATTTCTGTACCGAAATAAACCAAAATACCGAAAAAACCGAAACCGAAATACCAAATTAATTCGGTTCGATTTGGAATTCAGTTTTTCGGATTTTATGCCCACCCCTAGCTGGTACTTTCGGAGCAACTCAGACACTATTCTCAAGTCTTTTAAGTGGTTGCTCCTCTTTCTTGATTTTTTCACCAAGTCGGCAACATAACATTCGATATTCTTGTGGATAAGGTCATCAAAAATATTCTACATAGCCCTTTGGTAAGTAGTACTAGCATTATTCAAGCCAAAATGTATTACCTTATAGCAATAAATACCCTTTGGGGTGCAGAATGCAATAAGTTCTTCATCGTTTGGTGCCATGCGAATTTGGTTATAAACCGAAGAACCATCCATGAATGACATTGCTTTGTACCCAGTGGTAGCGTCCATCATAAGCTCTGGAATAGGAAGTGAGAATTTATCCTTCGGGTATGCATTGTTGAAATCCCTAAAGTCAACACACACTCGAATTTGGCCATTTTTCTTTCTCACGGGAACAATACTTCAAACCCATGTTGTGTATTTAACTTCACGAATAAAGTTAGATTCAATGAGTTTGTGAACTTCACTTTCAATCAAGGGAACCAAATTCGGCCTAAAGAGCCTTTGAGCTTGCTTAACAGGACGAGTGTCATTCTTGACTGTGATGTGATGGACTGCTACTTTAGGGTCCAAGCTAGGCATTCTCTTTGTAACTCCAAGCAAAGACATCCTTGAACTCCTTGAGTAACTCGATATAAGTTCTTTCTTCATCAACTGTTAGTAAAGCACTTAGGTAAGTGGCCTTGGTTCTTCATCAGTGCCAAGGTAAACCTCTTTTAAGGCATCAAATATTGTCCTCACCCCTTCTTCAAGTTCAGGGGGAGTATCTTTTGTATCTTCATATTCTGGAGGATCTCTATCGTTAAAAGATATGTGGTAACACCAAGAAATATCCTTTAATTTCTCGTCAACCTTCTTAGAAATAAAACATATTGCTCGCCTTCTACAGTGACATGATATAAAGAGCCCATGATTTCTTCATCTTCATCACGTTTCTTGGTGTAGACCACCATATATGTCTTCACCTTTAGTACTTTTCATATGAAACCACAGGTTTTGTTTGTCGCCTCATTCTAGAAGGAACCAAACTTTAAAAATCGTTAGAGATATTCTAGAATTTGGGCAAATCGGGTGTTCTTATACTTTGATAATTTCTCTAGAACTTGTTACCCTTCTTTAATGGACCCAATCTTTCAAATACGGAAGTCCTCATAGTTGATTTTCCAAGTCGATCAAAGACGGAAGGCCTATTGGAAGCGGCAGGTTCATCTTCCGTAATGATATAATTATTGCTTTCCCTTCTTATAGAGATGCAAACTGGTGATGGTTGCTTATATCCCAGACCTTTACGTGGTTGCCTTGTAGCAGCTTCTGATGGAGGCTTCCCTAATTTGATGTCTTATTAGGATTATATCCAGTTTTTGTAAATATCCTGTAAGCATTAGGATCAAAGTCTTTATTTGTACGCATCATAGGGAGTGCCATATTATGCGAATGATTTTGGGACACAAACCCTGCAAGTAGTGTTGAGGACAACTTTACTGCCTCAATTCGTTTGATTGCAACAGTTAACCACATTAGCATATTGGTTTGGAGATTGGATGGTCCGCCATCTTCTTTATTTTTTTTAGGGACATAGCGGAGTGCAGGGGTTACTTTCTTGTTGTAAGACACGATGTTTCCTCTATAAGATTTATTCGAGTTAGGGTGTGCCTCCTCAGCAACAACTTTGGCTTTATCAGCAATCACCTCGGCTCTTTTAGTTGTGGACTCCTCATACTTGCTCTTCATGACATCATCGGAATTTAGTTCTTTCACAACATGGATGCTCAAGTAGAACTTTGCATCAACGAAGTGCGACTCAGCCGCAGTGAATGGCTTTTCATCAGTAGTTATCTTCTTCT
Source organism: Nicotiana otophora (assembly GCA_000715115.1). NCBI lineage: Eukaryota > Viridiplantae > Streptophyta > Magnoliopsida > Solanales > Solanaceae > Nicotiana > Nicotiana otophora. Next base: position 10,450 of record AWOL01S0281486.1, read on the forward strand.
CGACCCATCATTGTAGTACTTCAAACATTGATGGTAGGTAGATGGAACCACTTTATTCTCATGTATCCATGGACTTCCAAGTAAGATGTTATATGAAGTCTTTGCATCGATTGCATACAATCATGCATTTGATTGCATATCTCCGATGATGATCTCCAATTTGATTATTCCTATCGCTCTTTCCCTCTTGGTTCAATCCCTAAATCATTAAACATCTTTCAGAGAGTTCATCTATAGGAATGCCAAGTTCCTTCACGATGTGAATTGACAAGATGTTTACTGAGGACCCTCCATCAATCAAAATTCGATTTATCCTTTCATCGTGCATATAGCCAACCATGTATAATGGACGATTATGAGGAGTGTCACCTAGTATAAGGTCATCGTATGTGAATATGACCTTTTCCTCGCAAACATTAACTTCCCAAGGAATGGACTCAATGGTATTTTTCGAAGATGGTGCTAACGTTGGGTCATTACTCGTTTCTTCTCCTTTATCAGCATTGCAACAAGAGGACTCGATACTATCATGGGAAATCTTCGTGCGGAACCAACTTGGAAAGAACTCATTCAATGCCACTGGATGTCATGGCTTTTGAGGGTGGTGCACCTCCACTTATGCTTTCCTCAAATGCTTAACTGGATTTGTTTTCTTAGACTTTTTACCATTATTTTCCTTGTTGGTTGTTCTATTGATTCTTTTCGTGGGCTTCTTTTGTGGAGCCTACGGCTAGTCACCAACATGCAACCTTCATCATTATCAGGCTAATCAACTTTGACTTTGTTATTCTCTAGTATTTCTTTATCTTTACTTTCTTCAAGAGTGCATAAGTCATCTGGATGGAATGAGCCAAAGGTGATAGAGACTTCATTCACACTTGCCTTCTCATCTTTAAGCACGATCGTTTTTTTCACGAGCCAAGTCCATAACTTTGTCCTTGAAGACAAAGAAATTCTCAAGAGGGTGACTCACAAGTCGATGGTAATTGCAGTAATTTGGATCATTGATTTTCCTAGCTTCATTTGGTCGCTTTATCTCCGGAATCTTAATGAGCTTTAGATCAAAGAGTCCTTAAAAAATTGCAAGGACATCAGAATCCAGAAACGGGTAATTCTTTAGACTCGGGTACGAACTTTGTCTCGACACAAAATCCAACTAGTCGTGATGGCACAAAACCCAACCCCCTAGGTAAGCCAATTAACAGTCAACACATCTCAAATAAGAAACATGGGAGTCAATGAACAAATTAATTGAACTTCTATACAAAATCCCAAGGATTGATAATACAAATCATGAGCTTCTAAAACTTAGAATTTTACAAAGCTGGTACGAAATAAATACATCATTTGTTCGAAATATACATAAACAGATTTGCAAATCTAGAGCTACCAAGGACAAGTGGCAGGTATGTCAGGAAAGCAGGTACATCTTCAATGCCAGCTCCCACCATACACAATAATATCAGCTCCAAGATCTGCACGCAAGGTACAAAAGTGTAGAATGAGTACAAACTATCCCATGTACTCAATAAAAACAAATCAAACCTTAGGTTAAAATCTATGACGAGATCAGAAAATAGTCGGAGTCCAATATCAATAGCCAATAACAGTTCATAACAGTATAGTGAAGACAGTAAAGATATATAACTCAGGAGATATAATGCCCAACTCGTTCACAAATACGAAAAAATAAACATGCTTTTTAAGTATAACAGTACCACTCTAAATATTACCGCTAAAATAAATTAAACATGAATTTATAAAAAAAAACTGTGTTTTTCCCAATTTACAACATCAGATACGACTTTTCACTTACTAGTTAGCATGAGAAAAAATGAATCTCTATGCCTACGTGTCAAATATACATATCAAGTAATCAGATGTCATGTCACTGTCTAGCATAAGGAAGGTACATGTCTATGCATATATGTCAAATATACATGTCAAGTAATCAGTTTCACAGTGAACTCATTAAGTACACATAATCTTAGCACACTCCAGGTGCCTGGCTCAAATGCCCCGCTCCTTCACCGTGGATCCATCAAAATAATCACACTTAGCACTGTACGGGTGCCTGACATAACTACCCATAATCGAACACGTGTATATAAAACTGTGCTTGCGCTCACTGGTGGCATGTTAAACTCCGGAGAGGCGGATCCTATACAAGCACTAATTATAATCACTTAACCCAATAGTGGGGCATGGCGCACGCGTAGCCTCAAATCAGTACATCTTAGCCGAATGTGGCGCTTGGCATACGCGTCACCTCGATGTCAATATAACCGTTGGGCCATGTAACCTAATCAAAATATCCAAATACGGCTCTATGGACCACATCAGTCAACAATCCTCTCAAGTCTCAATATGTAGACATCTCACAGAACACAATCCAATTATATAACATAGAATGACATAATATGTTTTTACAGTTAAATCTCGTGTCACGTACAATAATATCAATAACATATGAAATAGCATATCGAAAGTGCATAGAGACCGAGATATAACATGCGAATGTATCTATGAAGACTGTATAATACGACTACGGTTAAGACAAATAGCTCAACGTGGCAAAAATAGCCTTATCATGTCTCAAACAATTGAACAGGTAGCCTAGGTATGATTTCTGGCAAGAATAATATCCCATGTAGTCACATAAATGGAGAAAACATGATATCAAAGAACCATGATAGTAAACCAAGGCATATAATAGCCTAAGAACTACCCATATCATGAATATCTCAGTGCACACACCCGCGCTTGTTATCTAGCACGTCCGTTACCCCTACCCATCTCAAGCATCATAATTATCAGGGATATTTATCTTCAAATCCAAGTTTAGATGTGTTACTTACCTCAAGAAAGCCAAATCAAATACCAAGCAAGCCAACCGATACTCTAGAATTTCCATTCCGTGCAAATCAACCTCCGAACGACTCGAAACTAGCCAAAAGCAACTCAAAATCGTCGACTCAAAGTCAAACGATAAAGGTCGGATCTTTAATCAATGACTCAAAGTCAACCAAAAAGTCAAACGCGAGCCTGCACCTCGAATCCCAACAAAACTCACAAATTTCGGTTACCCATTAGAAAACGAGTCCAGCCTTACTAATTTCACTCAATTTTGACTCTAAATCGATGTTCCAAAACTCAATTATTCTCTTTAAGAAATTTTAGACAAAACCCCACAATTTCTCTTTTAGAATCATCAATAAAATACCAAAATTGAAAATAGAATCATAGAATATAATCAAACGGAGTAGAAAATACTTACCACAATCCATGTGGTGAAAATTGCCTCCAAAATCGTCCAAATCCGAGCTCCATAACTCAAAATATAATAAAATGACCAAGTCCTTCGAAATAGAGTACTTTATACACTGCTCTAGGGGTACCTTCGCGAACGCGGAAGAAACCTCGCGCTCGAGAAGCACAAACTCGCTGCCCAAAGAAAACATGCTTCGTGTTTGCGGTACATACCTCATGTAGACATTCAATTTTTGACCCTCCCCGAAATTTTACACATATTTAGTGTTTAGATGTCGGTTTTATGTCTAATTGGCTATTTTAACCTTTTTGCTTTATTTTTATCTTAAAACTTAAAAACTACAAAAATAGTTTTTCTTTATTTTCTAGCTGATTAGTTTTTTGTCTAGATTTTTAAAATATTTAATTTACATTAGTTTTAGCTTTGTTTTAGGAGTAAGTTTAATTCTTTAAAATAGAAAAAATATTGAGTGTTTTGTTTAGTTCATACATCCAAATATTGACTTTTTGCAAAGTTAGCCATACTTTGTATTTTTCATTATTATTATTATTATTATTATTATTATTATATTTACTCTTGATTTTGTTCACAAAAGATGAAACCAAAAAAAAAAAAAAGAACTAAAAGAGGAAGCAAATT
>AWOL01S0281486.1:15438-29728 GCA_000715115.1 Nicotiana otophora
TGAAACCAAAAAAAAAAGAACTAAAAGAGGAAGCAAATTGGAACGTTACCCCTAATTTTGGGTGGGATTCTTATCCCAACAACCTTGACCCCACACATTACATTCACAAGCAAAGGGAATATTTGCTGATTTCTTGCAACTTCCTCTCCAAGCAAAACGAATAGAAAAAGACAAAAGATAATTGAGAATAGAAGAGAAAGAGGGAGTGGGGACAATACTTTAAAGGAAAGGAGGATTTTAAGGAAAGAGAGAGAAGGAATGGGGGATAATAAAAAGAAAAGAGAATTTTCTTTTGCATAAAAGGGGGAGGTCATGGACAAAAGAAAAGGAGGGGAAGAACAAGAGTTAGGCTTTTGGTGTTCATGAACCACTGTTGCTTGTTGATCTTTTTTAATTTCTGAAAAACAAAAATCAGAAAAATACAAAAAGAAATACTCTTCTGCTTCTTCCTTTGATTTTGATAAAAAGTTTCTAAAGATGGAGTTCGATTGAGTCTCATATCAGTCCCTTCGTGGTTCCGAGTCGTGCTCATGGTTTCCGCTCGGGTTCTTGTCGTTGTTGCCTCGCTTGAATTTTGAAGTTAAAATCCGTGTAGTTGCTGATTTTTCTAATTTCAGGATCATTTCTTCTCCATTCCTCTATTACTTGTGATTTTGTGTCATATGTTGTGATGAACATTGAGATATTGACCAACTGTTTCTAACATGTTTTGGTTTAAATATTGCTAGAATTGCCAGGAAAATATTATGTGGTTCATCTAGTAAAAATTCAAGATTCCATTAAAGTTGTAGGTTAAATTTCCATACCTAAATATCACTATATTGGGTTAAAGCTCATATGTGTGTCTTAGAGTGATCGACTAATATTTTTCACAAATGGATTCATTATATCTGCCTCAAAGTTGATTTATCACTGTTGGGATCTTTTAGTTTATTAAAGAATAAAACTTGGAACAGATTTTAGTTTGTCATTTGAGTTTAACTGTCCTCGTTCTTTTAAATCTTAAAGGGATAGAATTTGGTTCTTGATTAATGAGTTGAATGAAAAAAATAAAAAATGAAGTTGTGCAGTACATATTTGTTTGGCCTTTAGGTGCTCCGTGGCTTTAAACTTTCTTCATATGCCAATCAAGTAACTATTGTACATATTGTTTTGTTGGATTTGTCTGGTGCCTCCATAGTAGAGTTATTATAAAATTTGACATATAATATTCTCTTAAATATTAAAATAGTAAATATCTTGCTCTAGTAATTTTAGTGTTTTGTTAAGTGTTCGTAGGTTTTTGGTGTTAGTTTAATCTTTAGTCTTCTTTTTATAGTTCATTTGTATTTAATCATAGAGTCATGGTTCTTTTTACGAAATAACATTTTCTAAACTTACAAAGTCTTCTGTTGAAAGTATTTTTCCCACGGTCAGAATGATTTTTTATTTGCGAGTGAGCTTATCATGTTCATTCCTGCTTTGTTTGATGATTTCAATGCTTTCTTAGATATCCTTTGTGTATTTGTGTGGATGATTTGAACGAGTTATTTCGAGTGATTGTTGGGCATGGGGAAGTCGAACCCATTAGATAATTAAATAATTTACACATACTTTAGGAATTGGGTTTGGCCAAATACTTGAAATGAGGATTTAATCTGAGCATGAATTGAACTTCTCTTTTATTTAGTTCTTTTATTCACTTTATTTTATAACATTGCCCATTAGTAGCATATTTAGGCTGACCACACTTGTTAGGCAAGCTTTGGACATTTTTAGTTTTTTGAAATCGAGAGGTTGTCCCTTTTAGTTAATTATATTATCCGGAAAATGACTCGAAGAATATGTAAATATTTTATCTAGGGGAATCCCCGTAGTATCATGTAATTGGAGGTCATGACGGACACCGTGAGAGAAACACAGTATAGATTAGTTTAGGATCTTTAGTACATTTTTTCTTTCATTCCTTTTGTACCCTTTTTCTTTATTTAGGTGGGACAACCTCGAACTTCCTTGTGTGTTTATTTTTGTTCTTGATTGTTTTATCTCGATTCGTATAACCTTTAAAGTCAACTTGATCATGTATGGAGCTATATTAGTTACGGGACTCGGGGAATGCCCAACACCTTCTCCCCAAGTCAAATGAACCCCTTTACTTAGAATCTTTGGTGCAATCAGTTTTTGGAGTCAAATATATTTTTAAAGGGAAAATTGTTTTTAAACGATGACTTGGCACACCTGGATTATATGTAAGTGGCGACTATGAGAAAATCCCTTTTAATCAACATTTTGTCATTTTCAATTTGAAAACCCTTTTGAGCTTTGAAATCACTTCATCATTGTAAAAGGGGTTAGTGAGGTGAAAAAAAAAGGGTGTGACACCTCACGAACGCGATGAACAATGATACCAACCTTCGCGAACGTGGCAATAACATTGCGGACGTGACGAACAATTCCACCAATTCCCAGCTCCTCAACGCGAACGCGACACTGCATCACGAACGCGGTGCCCCGGGCCTCTCAAAGCTATGCGAACGCCATCATCTAGCCACAAGCGCGAAGAAGAAAATCATCCAACCATATAAAACACTTCGCGATCGCAGCCACTTCTTCGCGATCGCAATGAAGAATTGAAACACTAGAAATCAGTAGAAAACCAGCAATGCATGCAACTCCGAAATGGTCTGAAACCACCCAGAAACTCACCTGAGCCCATCGGGACCCAGTCCAAACATACCAACAAGTCCCAAAATATAATACAAACCTACTCGAGGCCTCAAATCACACATAACAACATCAAAACCATAAATCGCACCTCAAATCGAACTTAATGGACTTTTGAACTTTTAACTTCCAACACTTGTGCCGAACCATATCAAATCAACCCAGAATGATCTCAAATTTTGTACACAAGTTTCAAATGACATAACGAACCTATTCCAACTCTCGGAACAACAACCCGACCCGATATCATCAAAGTCAATCTCCGGTCAAACTTATGAACATTTCAAACCTCCAAATTGCCAACTTTCACCAAAAAAAATTGAAACCTTCTACAAATATCCAAATGAAAATCCGGGCATACGCCCAAGTCCAAATTTACCATTCGGACCTTGCGGTACCATAAAAACTCTTATATGAGGTCAAATACACAAAGTTAAACTTGGTCAACTCTTCCAACTCAAAGCTTCCTAGTTGAGAATCATTCTTCCAAATCAATCCAAAAACACTCGAAAACCAATATCGATGATACAAGCAAGTCATAAATCATCATACGAAGCTACTCATGCCCTCGAACCATCATACAGAATGCAAATACTCAAAACAACTGGTCGGGTCATTACATTCTCTCCCACTTAAACATGCATTCGTCCTCAAACGTGCCAAGAGTCGTTCCACAGCCATCAAGTCACTGTGTAAACTCACCATGCACATACCCAAGGGTGATTCCACGTCACCCCAATCCATATAAGTCTGTCAACTCAATATAATCAAAGATTCTTCATTACCTTAGTTCATAAACCTTGGAACCCAATTTCTAACATCCGTAATCTATTACAAGACTCGATTCTCATATCCATACATTGTATAAGTCTAAACAAGCTTGTATCAAAGCCATAACGATAACCCAAGATGTAATCAAATGATATACCACATAATTCAGATACTCATAGCAATAACTTCCGACCAAAATAACTATTCAATAATAAATCTGGTACTGGTAACAAACATGTTATCAAATAAAATCTTGTTCTTACTCTTCGTATGAAATAAACATGCAGAGACTCATAACCACCCATCAAATCAACAAGTCGTGGAGCTCTCTCACCCAACAAGAACCATATCCCAAATTCTAAGCTGACTTTCGATATTATTCTTCCGAACATACCATAATCAAATCCGATAGCACTCACTCCAGGTCTGATAACCTCATCTCAACAAATACAAGTTGCTCTACTAATATTCCACATCAATACAACTCTAAGCCACAAACCATGCAACTCGTGCAACAATAAGTAACAACTCAAATGTACCCAAAGATGGAAAGAGAATCAAATGAGAGAACCGTCCCATAAGCTCGGCAGATACCACCACAAGCGCAATGGTGTAAACCCATCAGGCAAGGGAGAACCAAGACACATAAAGTCTACCCAAAGAATCATATCCCAATATAACTCCGCTGCGCTGCGTGACCCTATCCAAAAATCGGTCCACATAAAATACCTCAGGCCAAAATGCTGAAAATCAACAACCATATGCAAATCAACAACAAACACACGAAGTTCATAATCATAACCATGGAGAAATGGATAACACAATATACCACCAAGAGGACAGACCATAACCAAGCCATTCAACACCCGAAGAACCATCTCGCACGAATTTTGCCACAAGGCCCAAACAGAAACGCATCTTATGTGCAAATAACCAAGAGATCATGCATTGTGTCATAACAGAGTAACACATAAAACATATTAGAAAACTAACTAGATCAACTCTAGAAAAATGATGCATCCCTCAATAATAGTAGTGCTGAGTCAACAAATCCGACCCGGTGTAGAATACACATCCTCATTAGGCTGACCAATGGGCCCCCAAATCAAACCCGGTCATCCACAATTAGATAGATAAACCTCCAACAGTCCACAACCACCTAGCCATAACACATACTATTAGTTGTCTAACTTTGGCCATACCTTCACAGTCTGCAACCAAGAAACAATCTGCCTCTGAGAACTCCCAGCCTCAGAATACCAGAATCACCATATTCGATCCAAACTCCACCACTTAGATGACTAACACATCCCTCATACGTAATCATCTCATGAGAAATACTTCTATAATCCTCCCGTGCCACATGAAATTTTTTTAACATCAGCAGTTGATCAACCAGGTGAGTACCGCAATACTAATGAAGCATCTGTAAGTCAAACACAATGCGCCTTCCAAAATGCCCACACTTCTCGGGTGATGCTAGATAGTACCAGCATTATTCTAAATATCTGAAATCGTCCATACTATCTAGAACTCATGGACTTCCCTTCAAAACTGAACTGCAGCCTTGTACATGCAAACCGTAATCCCATACGTTGCACCACACATATCATGCCATCATATGAAAAGTACGAGAATTTCATTAATAACTCTGAAGCACCAGCAGGATACATACTCTGTTAGCTAGGAACCTACCACTCGACCCCATCCGCGAGAAAAGCACAACACGCAACATACCCCACATACCTGTAGAAAATATTCATCCTAAGTCGTAGTAGAAATCATCGAGAGCTCTTCGAAACCCATATACACATAACCAAGCCATCAGAACTAATTTCCTTTAACTCAACCAAGTTACACAGATCACCAAAACCCAAGAGTATTGCCATAAAATACCGGTAAAGCCTCACGACATCATAAAAATCAAAAGTACTGATCATATCTATTATCGTGCTGCTCCAACCTACTACCAAGTTGTCTTATATCTCTGAGTCCTTTCCGAATTACCCTCAAGTTGACACATCCTCTTGCCAGTATACCACGATCCTTAACCAAAGCTTGCCACAAGAGATCTTAGCATGAAACTATATTGCCCTGAAGCCCATAAACTACTGTATTCCCTCATAAGCACCAAAAAAATCACATATGAAATACCCACTCTGAAGAGACCTTATGTAAATCTGAAATTGTTCCCTTTACCTTTCTGATACTGAAATGTGGAATCTGTAATGACACAGAAATACTGCGAGTCCTAACACCATCCAATGCAAATCTCATCTTAGCCATTCACAAATTCGGAGATTTCTCAAATACCACATATGAATCTTGAACCTATTAGAACCTTCTCGAGAGTCATTCACCCTACTCTAATATCAAATGCACTGCTCAAACAAGCCGAACGACTTGTTCTTCATTAGCACACCAACACCCAAAGAAGTAATCCCACCTCAATGCAACTGAGTGACTCCCTTCTCTTAGCACATTAAATCCATCACAAATAACAAACCCGAATATCCTAAGATTTCTATATATTCATAAAGTATAATTCGTCTTGTATCCGGAAATTTTCTTACCCGAGTCATCTTCAAACCTAACCTCTGTAAGTCATAACTGATCCTCAAATATTCCTAAGACTGAAACTGATAAAAAACATAACCATGCAATCAATTCGTCGATAGTAGACTTCCCCTACTTGGCTCAATCCATAGAATACAACATCTGATAACCTGCAATACCCTTATTCCATTACTGTCATAATCCCACACTGTAATTCAACTAAACCCTTCATAAAATCATGTGACACAAATCGTAAAACATCACAAATCTTTTACTAAACTTACATTCATTATTGTGACAGTCATGCCAACCTCCTCAAGTGATCCAAACTCAGTTGCACACATATAACCCACCGGTAAGAGAAAACGCTCCAAAGAAACATCATAGGGATCACACAACCTCAGAACATCCTATAGGAGATAACTCACCTGCTTAGCCTCAAACTAGCATATCTTTTCGCCCTACCATAGTCACAACCACTATGCATTCACTAAATATTTCCGAGTCTAAGCTCGTCAACAAAACATATGAATCTACTTCACCCCTCAAATGAACAACATGAAAGATCCCTCAACATGCTCATAACTCGAGACTGTACAACGTATCAATATAGAAATCAAACGCCCAATAGTTCTTTTCACATCCTAAGCAATCTCTTCCTGTTACATCCAAACCATCTGAACACATTCTGCAGTCACATCATACTCATCATATAGCCATCCAACCACTCACCAATCCATAAATCACACTCCTAGGGACACTACCGGACATATAAGTCAAAAAGCACATTCTTACACAACTGAAACTACCAAGCCCAAGCTGCAGCCTAAACCTGGCCTAGAGTCCTCCAGACTAGCACATCACCAAAACATAAAAAACACATCTCGCACCTTGTCCATGCAAATCACAAGACATCGATGCACAGTTGATATCGAGCGCACACATAACATACGAGTGGGTGGAAGGAATTCAAAGAGATATGCTTCAATCTGAATCAATATCGGACGATAAGGAAAGAAAGATGGGAAGTTTATTCTAAATGCCTTGTAACCTCTCGAAGATACGTATGGACGTCATCATACTAGTCCATAAGCCTCTACTAGACACTTGCTCAAGACTCGTAGAACCTATAAATCTAGAGCTCTGATACCAACTTGTCATGACCCAAAATCCGATTAGTCGTGATGGCACCTAACCCAACCCGCTAGGTAAGTCAATTAACAGTCAACACATCTCAAATAAGAAATATGGGAGTAAATGAATAAAATAATTAAACTTCTATACAAAATCCCAAGGATTGGTAACACCGATCATGAGCTTCTAAGATTTAGAATTTTACAAAGCTAGTACGAAATAAATACATCATCTGTTCGAAATATGCATAAACATATTTTTAAATCTAGAGCTACTAATGACAAGTGGCAGCTATGTCCGAAAAGTAGGTAAGTCTGCAATGCTCGCTCCCACCAAACACAGCAACATCAGCTCCAAAATCTGCACGCAAGGTGTAGAAATATTGTATGAGTACAACCGACCCCATGTACTCAATAAGTAACAAACCTAACCTTAGGTTGAAAGCAGTGACAAGCTCAAACAATAGTCAGAGTCCAACACCAATAGCCAATAACAGTTCATAACAGTATAGTGAAGACAGTAAAGGTATATAACTCAAGAGATGTAATGCCCAACTCGTTCACAAATACGAAAAAATAGACATGCTTTTCAAGTATAACAGTCCCACTCTAAATCTTACCGCTGAAATCAATTAAATATGAGTTTATCAAAAGAACTGTGTGTTTCCCAATTTACAACATCATATAAGACTTTTCATTTATCAGTTCGAATGAGGAAAAATACATCTCTATGCCTACATGTCAAATATACATGTCAAGTAATCAGGTATCATGTCACAATCTAGCATGAGGAAGGTACATCTCTATGCCTACATATCAAGTAATCAAATGTCATGTCATTGCCCAGCATAAGGAAGGTCCATCTCTATGCCTACATGTCAAATATACATGTTAAGTAACCAGTTTCACAGTAAACTCATTAAGTACACACAATTCTTAACACACTCTTGGTGCCTGGCTCAAATACCCTGCTCCATCACCGTGGATCCATCAAAATAATCGCACTTAACACTGTATGGGTGCCTGGCATAACTGCCTAACATCGAGCACGAGATTATGACTACGTTCAATGCTTGCATGTTAGACTCCGAAGGGGCGGATCCTACTCAAGCGTTAATCATAATGTGCAGACATCTCACAGAACACAATCTAATTATATAACACAGAATAACACAATATGTTTCAAATATAGTTAAATCTCGTGTCACGTATAGGGACACCAGTAACATGTGAAACAATATATCGAAAGTGCACAGAGACCGAGATATAACATGCGGATGTAACTATCATGACTGTACAGTATGACTACGACTAAGACAAATAGCTCAACGTATGAAAAATAGCCTTATCATGTCTCAAACAATTGAACAGGTAGCCTAGGCATGATTTCTGGCGTAAATAATATCTCACGTAGTCACATAAATAGAGAAAATATGATATCAAAGAAGCATGATAGCAAAACAAGGCATACAATAGCCTAAGAACTACATGCATCATGAATACCTCGGTGCACGCACCCGCGTCGTCACCTAGCACGTGCGTCACCCCCAACCCATCTAAAGTATCATAATTCTCAGGGATATTTACCCTCAAATCCAAGTTTATATGTGTTACTTACCTCAAGCAGGCCAAATCAAATAACGAGCAAGCCAACCAATACACTAAAAATGTCATTCCGCGCAAATCAACCTCTGAATGGCTCAAAACTAGCCAAAAGCAACTAAAAATCATCAAATAATGGCAAAGAAAACAAACCCAAAGGATAAGTTCGAATATTTAATCATTTACTCAAAGTCAACCAGAAAGTCAAACCCGTGCTCGCACCTCGGAATCCGACAAACTCACAAATTTCGACAACCCATTCAAATACGAATTCAACCATACCAATTTCACTCAAATCCGACTTCGAATCGATGTTCAAAACACAATTAATCACTTTAGAAAATTTTAGACATACCTCCCCCCCCNACAATTTGTAGTGTATCATACATAACTTTTTTGTATATAACTCCAAATGATAAACAATTTGATTTTCTGAAAACTAGAGACAAAGTCCTACAACTTTCGATTTGGGATCATCTCCAAGTTCATTATAGATTACAAGATATAAGCTTCCAAAGTTGGGTTAGTGATCCCAAATCGAAAGTTGAGCTAGAAAAGTCTTCCGCGATCGCGATTCACAATTCCTAAATAGCAAATTTGCTCTTCATGAATGCAACCCAAACTCCGCGATCGCGATGCACACCCTTGTGACCAAAAACCATCAACTAAAAATGGCCTAGAAATGGTCTGAAACCACCCCGATACTCATCCGAGCCCCTCGGGACCCCGTTCGACATACCAACAGGTCCCAAAACATTACACAGACCTATTCAAGGCCTCAAATCACACATAACAACATCAAAACTACGAATCGTCGGTCAAGATCAATCTCTTAAGTTCATAAACATCAAACTTCAAACCAAGAGTCTAATTCATGCCTAACCAACCCATAACAAGCTTAAATTTTGCATACTAGTTCCAAATGACATAACGAACCTATTCTAGCTCCCTGAACAACAATTCGAATCTGATATCATCAAAGTCAACTCTCAGTCAAACTTATGAATTCTTCAAACCTTCAAATTTCCATGTTTTACCAATTAGTGTCGAAACCTTCTAGAAATATCCAAATGCAAATCCGGGCATACTCCCAAGTCCAAAATTACCATCTGGACCTAACAGAAGCATCAAAACTCCGATCTGAGGTCAAATACTAAAAAGTAAAACTAGGCCAACTCTTCCAACATAAAGCTTCCTAGTTGAGAATCATTCTTTCAAATTAATTCTGAATCATTTGGAAGCCAAAACTGACAATTCACACAAGTTATAATACACCATACGAAGCTACTCAAGACTTCAAATAGCTTAATAGAGTACAAATGCTCAAAACGACTGGTCGGGTCGTTACACCTATCATGTCTCAAATACTTAAGCAAGTATCCTAAACATGATTTCTAGCATGAATGATATCTCACGTAGTCATCTAAATGGAGAAAACATGATATCAAAGAAGCATTATAGCAAAACAACGCACATAATAGCATAAGAGCTGCATGAATCATGAATACCTCGGTTGAGTCACACATGCCAGTCACCTAGCACGTTTGTCACCCTCAACTCATCTCAAATATCATAGTTCTCAGGTTTAATTACCCTCAAATCCAAGTTTAGATATGTTGCTTACCTCGAATATGCTAAATCAAATACTGAGCAAGCCAAACAATGCTCTAGAAACACCATCCCGCGTGAATAAACCTCTGAACTCCCTGAAACTAACCAGAATAACTCAAAAACATTAAATAAGTCCATAGGAAACAAACCCAAGCGATAGAGGTAGAATCTTTAATCAAATACTTAAATTCAACAAAAAAGTCAACCTGGGCCCGAACCTCGGAACTGTCAAAACTTAAAAATTCCAATAACCCATCTGAATACAAGTCCAACCATACTAATTTCACTCAAATACGACTCCAAATCGATGTTAAAAACTCAATAACTCAATTTAGAAAATTTTAGACAAAAACCCCCAATTTCTCTTTTAGAATCATCAATCAAATGCCAAAAATAGAATCATGGAATATAATCAAAATCGAGTAAAAAAATACTTACCCCAATCCATGTGGTGAAAATCGCCCTAATCCGAGTTGCATAACTCAAAATATAATAAAATGACCAAGTCATTCGAAATAGAGTACTTTATACACTGCTCCAGGGGTACCTTTCGCGAACGCGGAAAGAACCTCGCGTTTGCGAAGCATAAACTCTCTGCCCACAAAAAAACATGCTTCACGTTCGCGGCACATACCTCGCGAACACAATGAACAATGATGCCAACCTTCGCGAACGCAACAATAACATCGTGGACGCGATGAACAATTCCACCAACTCTCAGTTCCTCAACGCGACACTGCATCGCAAACGCGGTGCCTCATGCCTCTCAAAGCTACGCGAACGCCATCATCGCGAACGCGAAGAAAAAAATCAGCCAGCCCCATAAAACACTTCGCGATCGCAGCCTCACCTTCACGATCGCGAAGAAGAACTGAAACACCAGAAATCAGCATAACACCAGCAATGCATACAACTCTGAAATGGTCTAAAACCACCCCGAAACTTATCCGAGCTCTCGAAACCCGTCCGAATATACCAACAAGTCCCAAAACACAATAAAAAAATAACTAAATTAGTAAGAATAAGAAAGGGGCTTCAAGGGGTTTCGCGGAAGAGCTTCTGCCGAAACAGAAGCTATTGAAGGCAATAAAAGGAATTCAGGTGGTGGAATAGAAAAAGGTAAATTAAATTTACTCAACACCAACATATTAATTATTATTGTTTTTGAAACGGGCCAAATATATCGTGTACTATCTGAAATGATTTAAATATATTCTCTATTTGAGTATCCGTCCAATTACGTCTCTGTTATTATATTTTAGCACAAATATACGGAATAACATATGTCAATAACCCACCCCAATTTTTATTACCCGGATCCAAGCAAAACCCACCCCAAATTATTTACCAATTACACGACCCAATGTCCCTCAAAACTTATTAAATCCTTTCTATAGATAACCACGATGTCGTTTCATCACATTACTCAATCCCTGTCGTCAACCATTTTCATCTCTCTTTTCTTTTATTCTTTATTTTTCTACACAAAGTCGCAAACCCACTTTATTCTTTGTTTTTCAACCCTTTACTTCTCAAAACCATACTTCGACCATTTCAGAAACGAACGGTTCAGATCAAGTTTCTTCCCTAACGAAATGAGTATTCTATGCTTCTCTAATATAGCTTTCTTCATCTCTTCAAAATTTCTTGGCTGGATTTAGCTCATTACTGCATTTCGTCATGTGGGTGCCTCTATTTTCAAAGAAATTTCACAAAAGCAATCCGAAGTTTGGTCATATTATATTTTCAAGTTTTTTTAAGTTGGGTCTTGCAGGTTAAATATGGCCAAAAGTATTTTTTTTCTACACAAATAAATATGATCCATTAGATTTACTTTGTGACGCATGAAAACAAAATCAATAGAGGTGGTTGAAGTTAAGAGAGAGAATATTTAAGATGAGTTAGATCCATAAAACTCTCCATTTTTAGCATTATAGACCTTGTCAGGTTCTTTATATTTATGGTGGGGATGTATTTCCATGTGGGGGTTGGCAGTGGTGGGGAATTTTGAAGAGATGGAGAAGATGACGAGGGTTGGTGTGGGTCCCGTATTTGCCATGTATTTAGTTGGTTGTTTGAGGGAAATTGGGCCGCGTAATGGGTAAACAATTTGGGGTGAATTTTAATTGGATCCGTGTAATAAAATTGGGGGCGATTTAGTTTGTTTCTAAGCTGGCACGTGTCATTTTATTAAATTAGGGGTATATTTGTATTAAAGTATAACGGTAGAGACGTAATTGAATGAATATTCAAATTGAGGATATATTTAAACTATTTCAAATATTACATGGATACATTTGACCATTTTTCGTTATTGTTTGGTTAACTAAGGGTATAAAAAAGAAAACTTACTATCTTTTTAATTTAGCACCGTCATGAATCTTTTATTATAGATGAATAAAGTATTTATTAATCAAATAGCAAGCAATTTGGTGTAAAGATCATGAATGCTTGCAGAGCACTACGCGAGAAAAAAATCAAACAAAAATAAATTCTTTTTGTCCTCTCTCTATATATATAGTAGTATCAATCCAAATATCTGAACAAACATCGAATAATATATAGCTCCCGTTCTTTTTAGTACATTACTAATTGATTAGGAGAAGATAAATGGTCATATCTCGAGGAATAAAATAGGGGAATGAATTAAGTTTAGCAGTATCGAACCAATTATACTAATAGTCGTGAAGTTGATATATAGATTGATTTGAAACAATATTGGTAGTTGAAAAATCGTGTGAATCGCTCGTGGTGGTATGTTGGTATTTTTAATATGAGCATTATGAATAGTAATCCTATTGCAATATGTATTTTCATAACTCGTATGATTTACACATGATTTTGAAAAGCTTTCAAAATCATAAGTTTCAAACTCTTTATTTCTTTTTAAATTTCGTACCGAACTCATCTAAATTGAAACGGAGAGAGTAATATTTTTTTTTGTGGCTTTCCTTGTTCACTTCCCTTTTATTTATTATTTATTTATTTTTCTTTTCAGTACTTTAATTTGCTTTTTTCTCTTTCAAATCACATGTCGCCTCTCTGCCGGCTCTCCCATAACTTCTGCATAGTTGCCATCTCCAGCTGTTTTATCTACAAATTTTATTGTTTAGTTAAACAAATTCTGCAACATATATATAGCAAAGCCCATGTAGAATTTTAGGCGAAGTAAAAGAATGCCTAGAAAATCTCCACCCTGTACCACTCCAAATTACCTTCATTTTCGATGACTTTTCTCTTTCTTTTGGGGGAAACAAAGTTGTTTTGTTTACTATATGTGAACTTGATTAAGAAAAAAAGAAATGAAAAAAAAAACAAAAAAGAGAGAAAAAAAGTAGCAACGCAAAAATATGGGTGATGTACATATATATGAGATGATGTCCGCTTTTTTTCTTCCCCTCTCAAGGCTTTTCCTTAGTACTATTTTGTTTTCATAGAATGAACTGTTAAAATTTATATTTCATATAGTTGACATTTTTTCTTTATAATAAAACTATAAGATAAAGGACATACACAAAGAAATAAATACAAAATGAAGAGAATGAAAAATATAATATCACAACTATGTTCACATTTCTCTAATATGACTGTTGATCTTGCTCAACATTTCCTCAGCTTTTGGACTTCCGACAACTCTATTTGCGTGGGCAAGGGTTTAAGTTTCATGTGTAAGCGCATTTGATCTTTCAACATTGCACATACTTTGGGTGTGTTTGGCTGAAAATGTTTTTCAATTTTCTTATGTTTGATTGGTTTAAATATTTTGAAAATTATTTTTCTCATGAACTCACCTCTAATTGGAGGAAAATATTTTCCCTATCACAAGAAGGGAAAATATTTTCCAAAACTCTTTTTCAACTTTCCCCACCCTATTCCCCATCCCCACCAACACCCACCAACCCACCCCCTCCTAC